>RYFJ01002109.1:0-77125 GCA_003991445.1 Oryza meyeriana var. granulata
GTTTTCCCCCTCTGTCGGGTCTTCACTCAGCCTTCGAGGGCTATATATCAAAATAGTCAAGAGCTCTAGATTTACAGTCAAGACCAACCAGCAGTTGGGAACCAAAAAGCTGGAGATAATAACACGGGAGTTAGTCGGGAAGACAATAAGTAGAACTTAACTTCTGATCTTGTCGCTAGGGCCAATTCTCACCCCTGAGTTGGTCAACTGCCCCCTTTAGCCAAATCTCCTTCTCCTGGCTAGACCGTTCCAAGTCGGCCTTCGAGGTCTGGAGCTGGCCCATTACGTTGGAGCTGGGGGCGAGCTGATGCCAAGACCTTGTTTATCTTCTACAAGTGGTCAATGATCTTCTGCTCGGGGCAAAATAGAGCAAAGCGGAGTCAAATGGCGGAATACCATACAAGGAAGAACGTAAGAACTCATATGGCGATCATTCACCTAGACCCCCTGGGACGCGGCGATCACGGCCGCGAAGAAGAAACTTCACGCTCCCATTCTTGCTGCCTCTTCAATGGCATGCTCGTACCATTTCGCAGTTAGCTGTCGGGAGTTACCCAGTGAACGTTCGTGGGAACCCTGAGGGGGAGGAACTTCAGTTCTGGGAGATCTGTCCTTCTGAAGTATGACGATGACAAGGAGGTGACGAGGTCCTAGTCCCGACTCGGGGGGTTGCTGGGGCTTCCGGGATCCGCTCAGGGGCTGGAGCAATGGCTTCAATATCTGCCCCATGGGTCAGTCCAGCATTGGGCAAGTCCTACAGTCGGGACAACCTTAGTCTCAATGACTAGGGTGGTCACTGGCTCGGTAGAGTGCGCTTGCTGGTGCTGGCTCGGCTGGGGCTAGCTTTTACACAATAGGAACAGGCTGGTGGTGTGGTCTCCTTGAGATCAATATGCCCTTTTTTTGCACGATGACTAAATATTCAAGACAGCTATCCTGAACAAGATTTTTCAGAAAGATCCAAAAGTACTTACCTCTTGGCAGGTTTTTGTACCTCCATCAGGGAGTTCCAGCTGTCGGCAGTGGAGGGCTGCCAGCTATCGAGCTGCATGGCGCGGCAGTTGGTGGTGGCGTCCTCATCCTAGTCAGCCCAGTTTCTGGTACGATCGACTGGGGTGCTGGGATACTCGGCGACACCGCCTTATGGCTCATCGACGACCTCATACTCAGCGGTGCCACTCTTGGCCTCGATGTTGCTAAGCCTTGTGGTGCCAGTCTTGGCCTTGGACTCGGCAGCCTAGGAGCTACGCTGGCAGTGTCTTTAATCTTTAGGCTCCCGGCAGCTGCACTTGGCCTACTAATCCTCTTCTTGCCTGAATCTTCAACAGGTTTCTTCCCCGCTCTCTTGGAGTCCGGCTAGGTAGCAGAAGGACTCAACGGCCTTTTCTTCGATTTCATGGCCGACAAAGTTTGGAAGTCTTTATCAAACTCCTCACATGACTGCAAGCAGTTCAACAACATATATCACACATTACAGAGCAATCCTGGGTATATATCTACAAGCATTCATTACAGGTGGACAGCAAATTAACATCAGCAACAGTTACCTCTGGGTGAGGCTGTTTTTGGCTGTAGGCCATGATGGAGCACTCTGCATCTTTAGTTTCAACCACTCCACTGGAGAAATAACTGAGCAAGATGTCGGTCACTTTGTGCTTGTCAGTCAGATCTCGGTACTCTCTGCTGGGATCATCTTTCCCCTGGTAGTCCCAGCCAAAGTGGCTTCCTAGCTTCAATGGCCGGATGCGCTGGGTCACGAAGCGTCAGGCCCCAGGACCGGTTAGTCCAGCGCCCTTCAGCTTGTCGATTTTGTGCATCAGTATATACACTTGCCCCATCTCCTCAAAGCTGGGCACAGAAGTCCAATTGGGCGTGATCGCCGGAGGCAAACCAGTAAACGGTGGCAGAGAGGGTTCTTGATCAGAACAGTAGAATCACTCCTAATGCCAGCCTTTAAGGGAAGTTTTCAGAGGAAGATGAAGATATATCTTTTTCATCTCACTCCTTAGTTGGATGCCCGCACCCCCTATCACCTGGACCTTGTTCTTGGAGGGCTAGGGTTTGATGTGGAACAAATATCTAAACAGATTCAAATAGGGTTCCACACCCAAAAAACACTCACAAAGAGTTGCAAATATAGAGATTTGCAAGATGGAGTTGGGATTCAGATTCACCAACTCCAGGTCATAGAAGGCAAGAAGTTGGTGAAGAAATTCCGAAGATGGTCAAAAAAAGAGGCGAAAACTACAGTCTCATCACCTTGGGGCGCCAGGATTGATTCCCCCTCCACCGGACACCAATTGATGACCTCACGGCTTTGCAATCTCAGTTGCCTCTCCAAGAACTTTAGCTTAGTTGACCCGCAATCCGAAGTCGGCCAAGTCTTATCGGTCACCTTCGGGATTTCTGATGCTTTCGGCATGGCTTGAGGCAAGGAAATTTGGGGGAAATACTATTGGGGCTTGGAATGGACGCGGAGGAGCAGGATTGCCCGAGTTTCAATGGGGAAGAGCTAGCAATGGCAAACCCTAGCGAGGCGGGAGGCGAAATTTCGGCGCGGAAGCTGGAAGACGAAACAATTGGTGGATTGGAGAAGATGAGGGAATCTTTTCTCTCTCTCCCCACCTTTATAGAGCCTGTACTGATAAGTGGGCTTGGGCCTGCAAAGTCGGTACTAGGCCACCAAGATATGAGTTTCTACAGTAGCACGCTCAATGTGGTGCACTTGCTGGCTGTGATAAAATCATAATGCTGATGCTATCAGCAGGAACCAATTGGGTAATCAGATATGCTTCATGAAGGCCTAATTGCTGAACACATGTGTTCGGGCATCTATATTATCTACCAGGTATTGAGGATATATCCTTATAAGGGTTACAAGCTGGTCTTCATTAAAATTGGGGATGCAGATATTTCTCAAGTACACCTGACCACATATTGGATTAAAATCCATAAAGTGGTACTCGGCTTACATGCTTAGCCAACAATTGCCATGAGCAAACATCTTTCCAGCCAACATGACGCTGAAGAGTCTAACTTCCGAGTAGTATTGTCGATGTTTTACACTGGCAATAAATATATAGGGTTACTTGTCAGATCGAAACTCGATGGATTGCAAAGGAACACGAAAGGTTTATACTGGTTCAGGCCCTTGATGTGAGGTAATACCCTATGTCGAGTTGTGGTGTCTTCCTTTGAGGATGTATGGTGGTAGTTCTGATGAACTTGTGCATCTTGCCCTCATGGGGCGCCCTGCCTCCCCTTATATACTGGGGGACAGGGTTTCAAAGTAGGAGTCCCAACCGAACAACGTCCAAGGGATCTCCTCTTAGAGATATGTCTTGCCCGACTAGGACTGTATATTCCTTATCGTACAAGGCAAAGTCCACCAAGCTCTATTATATCTCTAATTACAAGGCTAGGCCCATCCTCTATCCGAGTGGCCCATATGCATGTCCTGAGGTACCCGGGGCCCATGACCTCCACAACAGCCCCTGAGACTTCATAGTTGAGTCACAGCTGATGCCAAGTGCTCATCCTCCATGGTGAAGATTGCCCGAGTGCATTGTTCCTGAGTACTCTTTGTCCGAGTGCTTCCTCTTCCTGAGTCCTGCTTCATGTCAGCTGGCAGCGAGGCTATGAAGGGCTCCATGTTGAAGTATGAATAGTGTGCACCGAATAGGCACACCTATTAGGTGTAGCCCTTGACTTTATGCTTAATTGTGAAACAATTAAACATAAAGTCAAAGATCTTTAACCTTGTAGTCTTTCCCGAGTAGTGTACTAGTGGTATATGGGACTCTTCGGCATCATGTCAGCCGGAATGACTTTTTATAGTCTTCCCCGAGTAGTATGTCACCCGGAAATTAGACTCTTCAGCTTCATGTCAGCCGGAAAAATGTTTATAGTCTTTCCTGAGTAGTGCACTACTCGAAAGTTAGACTCTTCAGCATCATGTCGGCTAGGAAGATATTTGCTCATGGAAAATGTTGGCTAAGCATGTAAGCCGAGTTCCACTTCATGAATTTCAATCCAATATGTGGTCAGGTGTACTTGAGAAATACCTGCATCTCCAATTTTAATGAAGATCAGCTTGTGACCCTTGTAAGGATATATTCTCAATACCTGGTAAATAATGCAAATACCCGAGTGTATACACCCGGCTGTAGGCTTAGCATGAAGCATATTTGATTATTTAATCGGTTTCTGTGAGTAGCACCACTACTGTGATTTTAACATAGCCAGTGAGCGGCCCAGATTGAGCGTGCAACTGTAGAAACTCATATCTTGTGGCCTGCTACCGAATAAGCTAGCCTAAACCGACCTATCCAGCGCAGCCCTATAAAAGTAGCATCCCTTGCCTGTCAGGATGAGTACTCTAGCGTCGGTAACCTCAATCAGCCAGAAGAATCCTTGTCCATGAGCCTTTCCGACTTACATTCTGGATGCAGTATGGTCGCCACAGATGCCCGAGTAGGTATATTGCAGGATCTGCTTGCCCTCCTCAGGTGTGATGCAATGCGTGAGAACTCCGGATGCACTTCGACGATATAGGTCTTCTTTGACTATGATAAGGGTTTTGCTCCGTCGCTTGATTTACTCGGCTTCGTTGTAATCGAAGGATTGGGGTCTTCCAGTTTTTAATAATAATGAGAACCTCCGTAGATTCTAGGTTTGATGCTGCTCCTGACTGAAAGCTCCAGTAGTGGCTTGTTGCCATGTTTTTGCCAGATAGGTACCCAAATGCTGCGCTGCGCCAGCGTAGGATTCGGTTGGCAACCCTCTTGGGGCATACCTAACTTGACAAAATTGTAGCTGAATAAGGTACCCGAACCTCGCATTAGCGTAGGATTCGGCTGGCGACCCTCATGTGGCGTACCCTATCCAACAGAGTGGTACCCGAGCTCCGACTGGTGCTAGAGGTCGGTTATTAACCGAATAAAGTACCCGAACCTCGTATTAGCATAGAATTCGGCTAGCGACCCTCATGGGGCGTACCTTACCCAGTAGAGTTGTGACCAAATAAGGTACCCGAATCTAGCATTAGCGTAGGATTCGGCTGGCGACCCTTATGGGGCATACCTCACCTAGCCAAGTGGTACCTGAGCCCTGACTAGCACCGGAGGTCAGTTATTAGCCCACATATGGAGCGTAGCTAGGGAAGATGATGTCCTGACTAGCGCAGGTACTCGGTCAGTGGCCCTCATGGAGCATTCCAAGTGATTCTTGAAGCGTTGCACTCCAAGTGTATCTAGGTAGACTGGTCCAACCCCCTAGCTAGGGGTGAAAATGGTCGGAAAAACCCTTAAATCATTTCCATTTCCATATTTTGTACTCGGAATCGGAAACGGAAACGGTAATGTCGGAAATGGAAACGGCTTCGAAATGAATTCGGATCGGAAATAACTTTACCTCACATATTAGTGGAATATTACCTACTGGGTCCATCCCATCCCATCTAGTCCATAAATCAAACAGTCATAAAAATGGGATAGACCCAGCCCAACCTACAAAATCCATGGAAGCAAACACACCCTAAGCTCTTTCTTTCTCTTTCTTTCTTTCCTCTTTGCTTTTTCTTTCCTCTTACAAATTGTGGGACAGTTGCAATTTGTAATTTATTCTCAAATTTAGTTATAAATGGCCTCCAGCACCGCCTCCGGCCTCGGCCTCCACCGCCGCCACCACCTCCGACCTCGGCCGCGGACGTCTCTGGCCTCGGCCTCCATAGCTGACGCCGCCCATGGCCTCAGCCTCCACCGGCGACGCTGCCCTCGGCCTCCACCACCGCCTCTGGCCTCGGCCACCGACGCCGCCTCCGGGCTCCACCGCCGCCTCCGGGCTCCACTGCTGCCTCCGGCCTCTGACTCGGCCTTATCCAGTGAGCCTCACTGTTGTACTTGTATATGAATTTCAGTACCGAATCAGTACTATCGGTAAATTTCCGAATAAATACGGTAAACTTCAGAAACGGTCAGTAAACTATTGAAACCATTTCTGATACCGTTTCTGAGACCCCGATACCATTTTCCGGATCATTTTCGACCAATACCGAAAAAAAAGGAAAACGGTCGGCAAAATCTAGAAAACGGCGTCAGTCGGTTCGGAAATTTTTCCGACCGTTTTCACCCCTACCCCTAGCGTAGGAGATAGGCTCGTAGCCCTGAGTTCTGTTAACGCCAAAATTTGGCACGGTTCGCGTCGGACTCGGTTAAGGAAAGAAGTGATATCAGCCGTTGGGAGCTAATCCAGAAGAAGCCGGATTCGGGAAGGAATCGTGAAGACCACGCTATGGCAGTTAATTACCTTATCTATAAATTAGGTAGTTTTGATAATTTTTAGGTAAACCTGATCTCGTATCCGATCAGGGCTTGTTAGTTTTCCTTTTATAGATAGGAAGTTGTGTGCCGTGTCCTATAAGGACTCATGTAACTCGGGGTATAAATACGTATGCCCGGGGACCTTGTAATCTATCCACACAGATCAATCAAATTCGGCGCATCGCCACCCTTTCGACGGGTTCTTGCTTCTCGAGCGGGGCTGCATCGGTTAGGTCCGAACTCCTGCGAGAGGGTAAGACTCGTCACCCCTTACCCAGGTGTATCTGCCCTGTCTACGGCTGCATCGGTTCGGTTCGATCTCTTAGGCCGATCAGGTATACCACATCACGCGTGCGTAGATCTTATCAGCTTACTGGGAGTAGCTTATCGTCAGTTTGTGCTGCATCGGTTGGGTCCGACCTACTAAACTGTCGCGATAAGTTGTTCCTGCTAGGTTGATGGTTTTTTGCGCAAGCGTCTTACCGGAATGTATAGCCGGTAAGTTATCTTATTACATCACAGTTGCATTAGGTTTATCGGCTTGTTGAGGTTCCTTTACTATTATCAATCTGTGCTGCATCAGTTAGGTCTGAACTACTAGATCGATAATAATAGATTTATCCTTGTCGAGTCGATCGGTGTATATGCGACGTTCCATCGGAGTGCTTAGCCGATAAGTTATCTTTTTATAAAGCCGACTGTATTATCCTTACTGTTTTGGTCATCTATATTATCATCGGTTTTCTAGCGGATGCACATGTGTTTCCTTGGCAGTCGGCTAGCTTACTATTCTACCTATCTATTTTATCATCGGCTTCTAGCCGATGCACATGTTATACTGACAGCTTATCTATTTGCTTATAGCGTTATCGGTTTCCTAGCCGATACACAGGTGCCATCGGCTATCGGCTACGAGGAGCCTACATCAGTCCGTATCGGCCGATAGCCGATGTGCAATTGCTGCTGACCCGGGCACGAGCACAAGCGAGGACCCGGGAGCGAGGACACGAGCACGAGACCCGGGCGCGGACAGCTGGGGCCCGGACAAAGTTTTATCATCGGCTTTCAGCCAATGCTCAAGCATTCCTTCGGCAATCGGCTAGCAGGATTCTTATTGGCCGATTGAATCCCTGAGCTAATATTCTCCTTGTCAGGTCAAATTGACTGGCACGCCTACGAACCTCAAGACTTTAGGACCTGCACTGGAGCTAAGCAGATCTCCCAGGCCTTCGCGTGTCTCTAGGGGCTGAACCAGATCGTCAGCAAGCGTTTTTGGCACACCCGGCGGTTTTCGGCGTCAACACGTTTTTGGCACGCCTGGTGGGACACAGAACTTCAACATGGCTGGAAAAGAGGTCAGCACATACAATATGATTCCAGTCACAATGGAAGACTTGACCGAAGAACAAAGACAACAAGTGGAGCAGAACATCGTGGAGTTTTAGAAGCTTTGTCTACAATCCTTCGGTATGACAGATCAAGGGCCGATTCAGAAGTCAGAATTTCCAAAGCCTGTTCTGATTGATGAATCGAGCCATACATCGCCTGCAAGTTCACAAAAGCCGATCCAAGACATGTTTAATAAAGCAGTTCATCATGCATTGACCAATCAATCTGGGATATTGGTGAACACATTACAGAGCTTGATCAAGAAGGCAGTGGAGCTGATTCAAATACCCGGGGGGCAACAAGATGGGATTCCTCAAGGATATCAAACTGCGTACTATGGGGGGCATCAACAGAGTTATCCAGAAGGTGTTCCTGAGTACAATTATCCGAGGGAATATCAGAATCAGAATCGGCTATCAACTCCACCTCTGTGTTATTACGGTGAAGATCCAAAAGAAGATTTATCAGCAAGAGTCACAGAGGTGATAAGAGAGCAATTCGGTCTAAGACCGAAGGAGGAAATGTTTATGTATCGGCCTCCATATCCAGATTGGTTTGATAGAGCTCCGTTGCCGTGCCGATACAGAGTACCAGACTTCTCCAAATTCTCAGGGCGAGATGATGTATCTACAGTGGAACATGTTAGCCGATTCTTGGCTCAATGTGGAGAGGCATTGGCCGTAGAAGCTTTGAGAGTTAGACTTTTCCCGTTATCATTATCCGGATCGGCCTTTACATGGTTTTCTTCATTGCCACCTAACTCAGTTCGAGGTTGGGCCGATCTAGAAAAGCGATTCCACAAGTATTTCTTTATGGGGAGTCAGGAGATGAGTTTGATAGACTTAACATCGGTAATACAGAAGCCGGAGGAATCAGTCACAGAGTATATCCAGCGGTTTCATGATGTTAGAAGCCGATGTTATAGTTTAAGTCTGGATGATGCACAGCTGGCCAAGTTAGCATTCCAAGGTTTAGTGGCTCCGATCAAGGAAAGATTTTCATCAGAAGATTTTGAGAGCCTCGCACACCTAGTACAAAAGGTATCGGCTCATGAAAGCCGACTTCAAGAGGCCAGGAAGGAATGTTGAGGCCCAAACAGAAGAAGAATTTCGAAGTTTGATAACAAACTCCGAAATTGGGGGGCATGTGTTAACGCCAAAATTTGGCATGGCTCATATCAGATTCGGTAAAAATAGAAGCTATATCAACCGGAGGAAATTAATCCAGAAGAAACCAGATTTGAGAAGGAATCGTGAAGACCGCATTATGGCAGTTATTTATCTTATCTATTAGATAGTTTTATCTTTTAGGAAACCTGATCTCTTGTCCGATCAGGTCTGTTAGTTTTCCTTTTCTAGTTAGGAAAGTCCTGTTCCATGTCCTATAAGGACTCATGTAACTCGGGGTATAAATACGTATGCCCGGTGACCTTGTAAACTATCTCTCGATCAATTAAACTTCGGCGCATCGCCACCCTTTCGACGGGTTCTTGCTTCTCGAGCGGGGCTGCAGCGGTTAGGTCCGAACTCCTGCGAGAGGGTAAGACTCATCACCCCTTACCCAGGTGTATCTGCCCTGTCTACGGCTGCATCGGTTCGGTCCGACCTCTTAGGCCGATCAGGTATACCACATCACGCGTGCGTAGATCTTATCAGTTTATTGGGGGCGATTTATCATCAGTTCGTGCTGCATCGGTTGGGTCCGACCTACTGAACTACCAGCGATAAATCGTTCCTGCTAGGTTGATGGTTTTTGCGCAAGCGTCTTATCGGAATGTATAGCCGATAAGTTATCTTATTACATCACAGTTGCATTAGGTCTATCGGCTTGCTGAGGTTCCTTTACTATTATCAATCTGTGCTACATCAGTTAGGTCTGAACTACTAGATCGATAATAAGAGATTTATCCTTGTCAAGCCGATCGGTGTATATGCGATGTTCTATCAGTGTGCTTAGCCGATAGGTTATCTTTTTATAAAGCCGACTGTATTATCTTTACTATTTTGATCATCTATATTATCATCGGTTTTCTAGCCGATGCACATGTGTTTCCTCGGCAGTCGGCTAGCTTACTATTCTGCCTATCTATTTTATCATCGGCTTCTAGCCGATGCACATGTTATACTGACAGCTTATCTATTTGTTTATAGCGCTATCGGTTTCCTAGCCGATACATAGGTGCTATCGGCTATCGGCTACGAGTAGCCTATATCAGTCCGTATCGGCTGATAGCCAACGTGCAATTGCTGCTGGTAGTCGGACGCGAGCATGAGACCCGGGCGCGAGTACAGGCGGGGGCCCGGGCACGAGCATAGCGGCGATCGGCTGGAAGGAATCCGTATCGGCTTGCTGGCCGATTGGATCAGTAATCTAATTTCTTCATCTCCTTGTCAATTGCGGGGTAAAATTGACTGGCACGCCTACGAACCTCAAGACTTTAGGACCTGCACTGGAGCTAAGCAGATCTCCCAGGCCTTCGCGTGTCTCTAGGCGCCGAACCAGATCGTCAGCAAGCTTTTTGGCACACCCGGCGGTTTTCGGCGTCAACACGTTTTTGGCACGCCTGGTGGGACACGATCTTCATATCATCACAGTATATCCTATCGGCTGAATCAACACGTTTTTCGCCCAGTGGGACACAGAACTTCAACATGGCTGGAAAAGAGGTCAGCACAGACAATATGATTCCAGTCACAATGGAAGATTTGACCGAAGGACAAAGACAACAAGTGGAGCAGAACATCATGGAGTTTCAGAAGCTTTGTTTACAATCCTTCGGCATGACAGATCAAGGGCCGATTCAAAAATTACAGTTTCCAAAGCCTGTTCTTATTGACGAATCAAGCCATATATCGCCTACAAGTTCACAGAAGCCGATCCAAGACATGTTTAATAAAGCAGTTCATCATGCGTTGACCGATCAATCTGGGATATTGGTGAACACATTACAGAGCTTGATCAAGAAGGCAGTAGAGCCGATTCAAATACCCGGGGGACAACAAGATGGGATTCCTCAAGGATATCAAACTGCGTACTATGGGGGACATCAACAGAGTTATCCAAAAGCTGTTCTTGAGTACAATTATCCGAGGGAATATCAGAATCAGAATCGGTTATCAACTACACCTCTGCGTTATTACGGTGAAGATCCAAAAGAAGACTTATCAGCAAGAGTCACAGAGGTGATTCTGATATTATCCGGAAAACCGCCGGGTGTGCCAAAAAGCTTGCTGACGATCTGGTTCGGCGCCTAGAGACACGCGAAGGCCTAAGAGATCTGCTTAGCTCCAGTGCAGGTCCTAAAGTCTTGAGGTTTGTAGGCGTGCCAGTCAATTTGACCCCGCAATTGACAAGGAGATGAAGAAATTAGATTACTGATCCAATCGGCCAGCAAGCCGATACGGATTCCTTCCAGCCGATCGCCGCTATGCTCGTGCCCGGGCCCCCGCCTGTACTTGCGCCCGGGTCTCGTGCTCGCGTCCGACTACCAGCAGCAATTGCACATCGGTTATCGGCCGATACGGACTGATATAGGCTCCTCGTAGCCGATAGCCGATAGCACCTATGTATCGGCTAGGAAACCGATAGCGCTATAAACAAATAGATAAGCTGTCAGTATAACATGTGCATTGGCTAGAAGCCGATGATAAAATAGATAGGCAGAATGGTAAGCTAGCCGACTACCGAGGAAACACATGTGCATCGGCTAGAAAACTGATGATAATATAGATGATCAAAATAGTAAAGATAATACAGTCGGCTTTATAAGAAGATAACCTATCAGCTAAGCACTCCGATAGAACATCGCATATACACCGATCGGCTCGACAAGGATAAATCTATTATTATCGATCTAGTAGTTCAGACCTAACTGATGTAGCACAGATCGATAATAGTAAAGGAACCTCAGCAAGCCGATAGACCTAATGCAACTATGATGTAATAAGATAACTTATCGGCTATACATTCCGATAAGACGCTTGCGCAAAAACCATCAACCTAGCAGGAACGATTTATCGCTGGCAGTTCAGTAGGTCGGACCCAACCGATGCAGCACGAACTGATGATAAATCGCCCCCAATAAACTGCTAAGATCTACGCACGCGTGATGTGGTATACCTGATCGGCCTAAGAGGTCGGACCGAACCGATGCAGCCGTAGACAGGGCAAATACACCTGGGTAAGGGGTGACGAGTCTTACCCTCTCGCAGGAGTTCGGACCTAACCGATGCAGCCCCGCTCAAGAAGCAAGAACCCGTCGAAAGGGTGGCGATGCGCCGAAGTTTAATTGATCAAGAGATAGTTTACAAGGTGCCCGGGCATACGTATTTATACCCCGAGTTACATGAGTCCTTATAGGACACGGAACATGACTTTCCTAACTAGAAAAGGAAAACTAACAGACCTGATCGGACAAGAGATCAGGTTTCCTAAAAGATAAAACTATCTAATAGATAAGATAAATAACTGCCATAACGCGGTCTTCACGATTCCTTCTCAAATCCGGTTTCTTCTGGATTAATTTCCTCCGGTTGATATAGCTTCTATTTTTACCGAATCTGATATGAGCCGTGCCAAATTTTGGCGTTAACAAGTTCCTATCACGCATATCCGGAACTGGTTCTGCATTATAAACATATCGGATGAGTAGCATCTAATGATGAAAACAATCACCCAAATAATATTTATGTAGATTACAACATATGTAAATATGTGTTCTTCCTCTTATTGATATTAATTTCCCCGAGTAGTTGACCCCTTACGTTTAAGCACTCTGCCCAACTTGTCATAGCCCCTAGCGTCGGGAGTTGGCTCATGGCTCTTTCCCAGACACGTGTTTTGGGTGACTTGAGTTCGTCTTTCATGGAGCAAAGTTTCACAGATCAGGATTTATGCTACTCGAGTACTTTTGCAATCACTTAAGAGCAAAAACAGAAAAAAGTGCAGCTTGTACACCTATTAGGTGTAAGCGGCTGCGGCATTGGCGAGGCCAAGTGAGGAAATATTTATCAGAGAGTGACTTAGTTGTTCGGTATTTGGGAGTGGGGATGCCATCCTTGCATTTAGGCTTTTGTGCCCCCGAGCATGTCACTTGTTGTTCTGATAATCTCCAGTTGTTGATGGTCGAAGACGGTTGTGACCAACTGCCACAATAAAGCCATCCGACTTGTGTTTGCGATTCCAAGTTTTAGTCGGGACCGCGTTGTCGGTGTCCTTCCGCTTCTTCTATCAGGATGCCTTTTCATCATCGATGGCTTTAGCAACAGCATGGGCCGAGTCGGCGCACTTGTTTGCCATGTCGAATAGAGCCTTGACAAAGTTGGGAGGCTTCCGAGTGAATTTATCGATGAACGAGGTGTTTTTGACTCCTTTTCGAAAGGCGGCGATGACGACCTCGTCCTTGATCATCGGGATTGAATTCTTCTTCTCAGAAAACCTCTTGATGAAGTCACGAAGAGACTCGTTCTTCCTTTGATGCAACTGATATAGGTCGTACTCGGAAGATGGCCTCTCATATGTTCCCTAGAAGTTGGCGATGAAGCATTCGCGGAGTTCTCCCCAGGAGCCGATTGATCTCTTAGGGAGTCCCGTTAGCCATGTCCTCGCCATGTCGGCTAGAGCGACTGGAAGGTAGTTAACCATGGCTTTGTGATCTCCTCCAGCTGCTCGGATTGCCAGAGTGTAGACCGTGAGCCAGGACTTGGGGTTGGTCTTGCTGTCATATTTTTCGATGCCTGTAGGCTTGAAGCCCGACGGCCAGTCAGCCTATTGTAGCTCCTTGGTAAAGGCGGGTACGCCTTCATTTGCATGAGGGCTTCGGCTCCACCTACGACGGCAAAACCGCTCGTGGTGGAGGCCGAAGCGCTCGTTCTCGTCTTCTAGTTGGCGTTGCTCGTCTTCTTCTCGTTCGCGGCGCCGAGCATTGATGTCCTACCGAAGGTCACGCCGTAGTTGGCCTCGGAGATCTTGATTGTCCCGACGGTCGCTTTGACGCTGCCAGTTGTTGTTGGGGTTGCCGAGTGACGTTTGGCATGACTCCGTGTGCAGCCGACTAGAGCCAACCGCTCGATGTCGCTTTGAGGTGGATGAAACTGCCACTGGGGAAGTCTATGAGGGTATCACCCAGCTGTTGGTGCTGCTGGCATGCAGCAGCGGTGATCATGGCTTTTATCCTTGGTATCGTCGGGGTGGCCTGGTGATCAGGCCCGAACTAGAGTGTGTCCAGTAGAGTAGCAGCGGCCATGATGTTCTGTTGGGGTGTAACAAAGGCGTCGTGGTTGCCGACTCGGGTTTGGAGGATTTATTGCTGAGCAGTTCGCCCAAGCCTATGTAGATCATCGTTGCGGGTGTGCAGGCATCTTGCTTCTTCCTCCTGTTGTTCTCGTAGTCAGCAGGCCTCCTCTTGTTGCTCATGTAGTCGGCGTGATTCCTGAGTAGGAGTAGGGCCTTTGGATGCCATGAAGATTTCTCGTGGCGGGGAGAAGCTTGCCGAACTGCTGTCCGACATAGAGTCGGAATCTAACTGAGTGTCGTAGTCAGAATAGTTGATGGGGGTGATTATAACTCCGACCTCCCTAGATCCGATCTCGAGCGGCTCTGGGCCGTATCCGAGTCGAACTCCACAGGATCGGGTTTGCCGCGTCGGATGTTGTCTGAAGATATCCATGGCGTTGCCGAGTCTGTATGGGACATTGACAATCTCTTCCCTTCTTAGCTTGATCTTGGCCGGCTCAAGGTCGAGTCCGAGTCGAACACCGAAGGAAAGAGTTGTCCCAAGACCCGGACAAGATGAAGATTGCCGCAGCAAGTCGATGAGGGTTGCTGCAGCGTAGTGTGGACCGACTGGCGCAGAGTCGGCCGGTTTCCTAGCAGATCGGATCGAGTATGAGTCGGCCAGGTGAGATTGCCGATCTGGTCGGTGATGAAGTTGAGCTTCCGAATGCAATTGTATCTCCGGGGGAGAGTTTGCCGCCGTCGACTCTGGTTGCTGGATCCATCGAGCTTGTAGATGTAGATCTCGCCGAAGCCCCTACCTGGCGCGCCAACTGTCGATGTTTTACACCGGCAAAAAATATATGGGGCTACTCGGTGGATGGAAACTCGGTGGATTGCAAAGGAACACAGGGAGATTTTATACTGGTTTAGGCCCTCGATGTGAGGTAATACCCTACATCCAGTTGTGGTGTTATTCCTTTGAGGATTTGCGGTGGTGATTCTGGTGAACCAACTCAACCTGCCCTCAGGGGGCGCCCTGCCTCCCCTTATATACTAGGGGACAGGGTTACAAGGTAGGAGTCCCAACCGGATTATGGCAAGGGATCTCCTCTTAGAGATATAACGCACCCAACTAGGACTGTGTTTTCCTTATCGTACAAGGCAAAGTCTGCCGAGTGTGGCTATATCCCTAATTACAACGCTAGGCCCATCCTCTATCCGAGTGGCCCATATGCTTGTCATGAGGTACCCAGGGCCCATGGCACCCACAATGAGATTGTATCTCCAGGGGAGAATTTGCCACTGTTGACTCCGGTTGCTGGATCTATCGAGCTTGTAGATGTAGATCTCACCGAAGCCCCTACCTGGCGCGCCAACTATCGATGTTTTACACCGGCAATATGAATATGGGGCTACTTGACGGATGGAAACTCGGTGGATTGCAAAGGAACACGGCGAGATTTTATACTGGTTCAGACCCTCGATGTGAGGTAATACCCTACGTCCAGTTGTGGTGGTATTCCTTTGAGGATTTGTGTTGATCAATGATCTTCTGCCCTCAGGGGGCGCCCTGCCTCCCATTATATACCGGGGGTCAGGGGTACAAGGTAGGAGTCCCAGCCGGATACGGCCAAGGGATTTCCTTCTTAGAGATACATCTTACCCAACTAAGACTACATATTCCTTTTTGTATAAGGTAAGGTCTACCGGGTGCTACTATATCTGTAATTAGAAGTCCCGGCCCATCCTCTATCCAAGTGGACCATATGCTTGTGATGAGGTACCCGGGGCCCGTGGCCTCCACAGTCCTTCATCTTCATGAGGGCACTGACACTAAATACGGCGGCGAAACTGCTCGTGGTCAAGGCTGAAGCGCTCGTTCTCGTCTTCTAGTCGGTGTTTCTCGTCTTCCTCTCGTTCGCGGTGCCGAGCGTTGATGTCTTGCTGAAGGTCACGCCGTAGTTGGCCTCGGAGATTCTGATTGTGCCGACGGTCGCTTCGACGCCGCCGGTTGTTGTTGGGGTTGCTGAGTGACGTTTGGCGTGACTCTGTGTGCAGCTGACTAGAGCCGGCCGCTCAGCGTTGCTTTGAGACGGATGAGACTGCCGTTGGGGAAGCCAACTGACTGATCGGTGTGAGGATATCGCCCGACTGTTGGCAATGCTGAGGTGCAGCAGTGGTGATCTTGGCTTTTATCCTTGCTATCGTCAGGGTGGCCTGGTGATCAGGCCTGAATTGGAGTGTGTCCAGCAGGGTTGCAGCGGCCACGATGTTCTGTTGTGGCATGACGAAGATGTCGTGGTCGCTAACTCTAGTCGAGAGGATTTTTGCTGAGCGGTTCGCCCAGCCCTACATAGCTCGTCGTTGCAAGCCTCGCGCTCAACCTCCTCCTATTGCCACAGTCGGCGTGCCTCCTCTTCTTGCTGCTCTTGTACTCGGCGCACCTCCCGTGGAGGGGTTGAAGCCATGAAGATTTCTCGGGGAAGAAGTAAGCTCGCCAGACTGGTGTCCAAACTGGTGTTCGAACTATTGTCCGACTTTGAGTCAGAATCCGAGTAGTTCATCGGGGTGATGACGACTCCGACCTCCCTAGATCTAATCTAGAACAGCTCTGAGCCATGTCCGAACTGAACCGTGGAGGATCAGGTCTGCCACGTGGGATGTAGATTGTAGATGTCCGTGGCATCGCCGAGTCCGTACGGGAGATTGACGATCTCCTCCCTTCTTATCCCGATCTCGGCCGGCTCAAGGCCGGGTCTGAGTTGAACACCGAAGGGAAGAGTTGTCCCGAGACCCAGGCAAGTAGAAGATTGCCGCAACAAATCGATGAAGGTTGCTACAGCATCGAGTGGGCCGACTGGCGCAGAGTCGGCTAATTCCCCGGCAAATCAGATCGAGTCCGAGTTGGCCAAGGTGAGGTTGCCAAACTTGTTGGTGATGAAATCGAGGCTCCCGAAGCTGATCGTGTCTCTGGGGGAGAAGCTGGTGCTGTCAACTCCGGTTGTCGAATCCATCAAGCTTGTTGAGGTTGATCTCAACGAAGCCCCTACTTGTTGAGGGGCTTCGGTGAGATCAACATCAACAAGCTCGATGGATCCAACAACCAGACTCGACGGTAGCAAGTTCTCCCCTAGAGACACGATCACGTTCGGCAGCCTCGACTTCATCACTGATGAATTCGGCAACCTCACCTTGGCCGACTCGGACTTGATCCGATCTGCCAGGGAACCAGCCGACTCCGCGCCAGTCGGCCCACACGACGCTGCACCAATCGTCGCCGACTTGCTGTGGCAATCTTCATCTTGCCTGGGTCTCGGGACAACTCTCTCCTTTGGTGTTCCACTCGGACTCGGCCTTGAGCCGGCTGAGATCGAGCTAAGAAGGAAAGAGATCGTCAATTTCCCGTATAGACTCGGCAACGCTGCGAATATCGTCAACCAACATCCAACGCGGCAAACCCAATCCCCTGGTGTTCGACTCGGATACGGCCCAGAGCCACTCGAGATCGGATCTAGGGAGGTCGGAGTTATAATCACCCCCATCAAGTATTCCGACTTTGACTCTGAGTCGGATTCCGACTCTAAGTCGGACAGCAACTCGGCAAGCTTCTCTCCGCCACGAGAAATCTTCATGGCATCCAAAGGCTCTACTCCTACTCAGGAATCACGCCGACTACACGAGCAACAAGAAGAGAAGACCTGCCGATTGCGAGAACAACAGGAGGAAGAAGCAAGATGCCTACACGCCCGCAATGACGATCTACGCAGGGCTGGGCAAATCGCCTAGCAACAAATCCTCCAAACCCGAGTCAGCGACCACGACGTCTTCATTACTCCTCAACAGAACATCGTGGCCGCTGCAACTCTACTGGATACACTCCAGTTAGGGCTTGATCACCAGGCCACTCCGACAATCGCAAGGATAAAAGCCATGCTTACCACTGCTGCATGTTAGTAGCACCAACAGTCGGGCGATACCCTCATACCAACCAACCGGTTAGCATCCCCAACGGCAGTCTCGTCCACCTCAAAGCGACACCGAGCGGCCGGCTCTAGTCGGCCGCACACGGAGTCACGCCAAACGTCACTCGGCAACCCCAACAACAACCGGCAGCGTCGAAGCGACCGTCAGGACAATCAGGATCTCTGAGGCCAACTACGTCGTGACCTTTGGCAGGACATCAACGCTCGGTGCCACGAGCGAGAGGAAGACAAGCAGCGCCGATCGGAAGACGAGAACAAGCGCGTCGGCCTCCACCAAGAGTGGTTTTGCCATCTGTAACGCCCCGGTTTCCGGGCCATTAAAAACTATTTTCGTAAAAACCCTAATTTCAAAAACTTGGATTCTTTGTGTGTGCTTAAGGACTAAGTGCCGTAGATCTCAGATCCAAGCTCCCTTTGAAACTCTAAATCCTCGATCCCAAATTCTTTCCGATTCCGAGACTCGAATTTTGCAGTTCGATTGTCTCTCTCAAAAATCCCTCGGAAAAATTCAAAATCTAAACCCCCTTCGAATCCCTTTGGAAGCCTTTATTCACTCCTCCCAAAAATACCCGGGTTCGAATTTTGCAATTCGAAGCCCTCCGATAAAACTCTTCGAAAGTCATCTTTGCAGCCTTTCAATGAAATCTCTTCATTTTGTTCCTCTCAAAAATTCAGATTTTCATCGAGAACTCCCTTCCCGCAACTTGTCAAATTTATATATTTCCAAAAGTTCTCAAATCCCAAGAATTAAATCCAAATCCAGTCCCTTGGATCTCCTCCTTTCTTTTTCCAGATATCATCCAAATATCCATATATATGTATATACGCCCAAATCCCATCTCAGAAACACCTCTCAAAAGTCCCCACAAATTTCCCTGAGTCATAGTCTCGAATTAAAAATTTAATTCGAGTCCGAACCCCCTTTTTTTGAAACCCTCCCTCCGAATCCTTCTTAAAAATATATACATATCTATCAGAGTCTCTCTTCAAAGCCTCTTGATTAATTCCTGAAAATATTTATGAGCCAAGCATCCAATCCCAAAATAAAATATCCTTTCAAATTCCCTACAAATCCCTCAAATCAATCTCTGGAAAAATGTCAAAGCTTCCTGTTCCTTTGGGCCTCCCTTCCCCACTTTCGGCCCACGGCCTGAGAGCCCCTCAGCCACCCCCGCTGGCCGCCGGGACCCACCAGCCAGGCACCGCCGCTCACTCGCTGCTCGCGCCCTCGTGCCCGCGCCCTCGCTCGTCCGTGCCCATGCCCCAGTCCGTGCCCCCAACGCCGACATGTGGACCCCGCACGTCGGACCCGTCGCCTACCTCGCGCCGCTCTCCTTTCTCTCTCATCTCTCGAATCTTCTCAGTCTCTCCCGAGCTTTCTCTCTCTTTCTCTCGATCCTTCTTCCCAGCTTATCCCGACACGAGCGACTGCGCCCATGCCTCAGTGTCTCGCAGCACACCGAGGTCAGTCGCGCGTCCCGTCGCCATACCCCTCTGCCTCTCTGTCTCCCTTCTTCGTGTATCGCGGCAGCACGAGGTAGCCCGATGACGCCGGCCACAGAAGCTCTGCATCATCCTGTGCCATCACTTCCCCATCTTTTTCCCGCTCCATTTCTTCCCTCAGCCACGTGAATGACGCAGGCCACAGCGCCGCGCCATTGATGCGCCTTGACAGCTGAGCTCGAGCTTATCCTCTTCCACCGCTTCCCTTCCTTGTCTCCTAGCGCCACTCGCCGCCTATAAATAGGCCCAAGGACCTCGCCATTGCCTCCCCCTCAGAGCTGCTCCCTCTACCGATTTCTCTCTCTCCGCTGCCATTAATCCTTTGGCTCCTCCCAAATCCGACCATTCCCGAGCCCAATCGACCAAGCCGCCGCCGCCGTTTGAGTCTCCCCGGTGAGCTTCTGCCCCTAGCCCTCTCTTCCTCCTCTCCCCGGGCCACATCCAAACCACACCCATCCCCGAGCCCTTCGCCGCTCCCTAGTCACCGGCGACGATAGCCGCGCCGCCTCCCTCTGGTCGCCGTCGCCCACCGCCCTCGAGCCTCCATCCATCACTCCGAGCCTACCATCATCCTCACCGTGCTCCCCTCATCCCGTATCTGTTGGCCGCCTCTCCTTCCTCGTCGCCCTTCGCCGGTGAGCCCCCGGCCGCCGACCGCCGTCGATCTCTCTGCCCGGCCTCCTGTTACCCATCTGGCACCCCTCCTCTCTCTCTGTGTCTGCATGTGGGCCCAGCCACCTAACCCTCTGACCCGTGGTCCCCCTCGGGTAAGCATGACATGTGGACCCCAGTACACAGTAATCACACCATTAACTTCTATCACAATGCCATGTGGGCCCCTCTATTCAAATCTCTCTCTTACATGTGGGCCTACTCCTAATCCTCTCTCCTATGACATATGGGCCATAACCTCTTTATCTCTCTCCTGTCCCAATGCCATGTGGGCCACCCCTCAAAGAGCTCTCTCCTCTACCACTGACATAAGGACCCCACTTGTCAGCTCCTATTCCCCAAAATAATCCTTTTTCCAGAAATTCAAATAATTCCTTTTTAATTCCAGAAAATCCCCAGAACTTCAGAAATTCATATCTTCTCAACCGTAACTCCAATTTAGTCCGTTCAAGTCTCTAAATTTTTCTAAAAATGAGATCTACCTCATGGCACTATTAGTTATTAATAATAGTATATTATTTCTAGGGTTTTTTGTGTGTTTCTCTCGTTCGCGCGTAGTCGACACGTCGGAAATTCTTCGGACGTCGGATTCTCGCAAAGATTGAAGATGAAGTCTGAGGCAAGTCACCCTTCGACCATGTTGAACCTACGATTTAAAATATATTTTATTTCTAAAAAGTACATACTTAGGAACACGGTTAATTTTTGGCCGCAATCCGTAATCGGATCCGTCCGGCCTAACCCACTTGCTGCATCTGATCCTGCCTTGGATAAATTGATGACCCGATCCTTGTAACCCTGTCATCTTGATGTCCGTACTTGTGTATGGACGTCGGTGACCCCCTTTCATCCAAAAATAAAGTGTGACGATGGGAAAAATCAGGGATTTAACTCAAATGATTTAAAATGGTCTCGACACCCTTGGTCGAGAGTTTGCGAAATAAAATGGTTTTACAAAACTTGGTCATGGGACGTCGCTGCCTGTGTGGCTCCGACTCTGCATGATTTTTAAGGACCGTTTCCTTGAGGAATTGCACTGAACATAATACGGTGCGACCACACGGGTGAAGTGGGATGCCCCTGGCCAAGTAATTAGTAGACCCAGGGTTGGCTTGGTTGCCTTTGGACGTGGAGTCGCCGGGGTAGCAATATGAGATGCACCCGCGGGATCCTGAGTACGAGGAGTCTGAGACTCGCTCAGTACTTGGTCTGGGACCCGTCCAGTTGGCTTCGGGCAATCCTGGAGACGCTTTGGAAAGGCCTTGTCGCGAACCTCCCCACCTGATCAGTGTGGGAGTAAGCTCGCGTCGTGTGGGTAAAGCATACAATCTTTGCAAAGATCAATGAACTGTTCGAACAACCGCGCCCACGGTTACGGGCAATGTGAGGTGATTCCTCTAGCGTAGATTTGTTTGCCAAGGTTTTACCAAAGTGATTTGTGGTATGGGAATCGTTACCAGAATCGGCCTTTGTGGCTGATGGTTGACCTGAGTGGTCTGAAACGGGCCTGTGTGACCCGGGATGTCATGTGGCATCATAGATTAGGCTTCCCAAGTGGAAGCAGTTTGAGTTGAGATTAAGGATGGCTTGGAGAGCCATCGAGATGAGTTATGAGATGAGTTACGAATGGCTCAAGGAGCCGCTGAGATAAGATGAGATGAAATGATGTCCTAGATAGGACTAAAGTGAAAGATGAGATTACGTCCTGGTGAGGACGAAATTGAAAATAAAGTAATAGATGTTGATACAGTGGAAGCTGCTAGAGGGCAGATCCACTAGGACCGCTGTCGTGATCCGACAGGCGGTATAAGAATATTTAAGATCAATTAAAATCTGGTTAGTCCGCTTGAGTTGTTGAAAAGCAATTCGCGGACAGGATCGAGGCGAGAGCCTCCTTCCAATCACATTGAGACAACCCACACTTAGGTTTTCAAAAGTGTTTTCAAATTAAAATGGTTTGCGAAATAAACCCCAGCCTATCTTTGATAGCCTGCATACTCACATTTTCCGTGACTTGCTGAGTACGTAAGTACTCAATCCATTCCTTTTCTCCCCTCATTCAGGAAGAGTGAAGTTGAAGTGAAGATTATGGTTTCTTTCCTATCCCAAGCCGTTGCTTGTGGATGGGTTCTCGCTGCGCTGTCGTTCCGCTGCTGCTATTCTGTTTGCAGGTTGCTGCTCAGGGCTTGCCTGAAGTCGCAACTTATAAAGGTATAATATATATATATTTATTTATTTAGTTAATAGTTGTGGTACATCTCTGTTGACCGCGGGTACCAACAAGATTTCCTGGGACTAGTACCAGCATCGCGGTTCCGTGGGAGTTGGTTCACGGCAATCTCCTGCGGGGCGCTTCCTCTCTGGTACCACCGTACGGGGGTACCGGGAGGGAGGCGCCACACCATCGTAGGCAGAGCCGAAACCCTCATAAAGATGAAGGAGTGCCGGCCTTTACCTAGGAGCTACAACAGGTCGACTGGCCGTCGGGTTTCAAGCCTACAGGCATCGAAAAATACGACGGCAAGACCAATCCCGAGTCTTGGCTCACGGTCTACACTCTGGCAATCCGAGCAGCTAGAGGAAATCACAAAGTCATGGCTAACTACCTCCCAGTCGCTTTAGCCGACTCGGCGAGGACATGGCTAATGAGACTTCCCAAGCAATCCATCGGCTCCTAGGGAAAACTCCGAGAACGCTTCATCGCCAACTTCCAGGGAACATACAAGAGGCCATCTTCCGAGTACGACTTATATTAGTTGCATCAAAGGAAGAACGAGTCTCTTCGTGACTTCATCAAGAGGTTCTCTGCAAAGAAGAATTCAATCCCGAAGATCAAGGACGAGGTCGTCATCGCCGCCTTTTGAAAAGGAGTCAAAGACACCTCGTTCATCGCCAAATTCACTCGGAAGCCTCCCAACTCTCCCAAGGCTTTATTCGACATGGCGAACAAGTACGCTGACTCGGCCAAAGTTGTTGCTGAGGCCCTCGATGACAAGAAGGCACCTTGACAAAAGAAGCGGGAGGGCACCGACGATGCGGTCTCGACTAAAGTTGGGAGTCACAAACGCAAGTCAGACGGCTTCATTGTGGCAGTCGGTCACAACCGTCTTCGACCTTCAACAACTGAAGATTATCAGAACAAGTGACATGGTCGGGGGCTCAAAAGCCCAAACGCAAGGATGGCATCCCCATTCCAACATACCGAATAACTAAGTCGCTTCCTGATAAATATTTCTTCACTTGGCCTCGCCAATGCCACAGCCGCTTACACCTAATAGGTGTACAAGCTGCACTTTTTTCTATTTTTTCTCTTAAATGATTGCGAAAGTATTCGAGTAGCATAAATCCTGATCTGTGAAACTTTGCTCCATGAAAGACAAACTCAAGTCACCCAAAACGCATGTCTGGAAAAGAGCCATGAGCCAACTCCCGACGCTAAGGTGCTATGATTAGTCAGGCAGAGTGCTTAAACGTAAGGGGTCAACTACTTGGAGAAATTAATATCAATAAGAGGAAGAACTCATATTTACATATATTGTAAAATACATTTTATTCGGGTGATTGTTTTCATCATCAGACGCTACTCATCCGATATGTTTATAGTGCAGGGCCAGCTCCGGATACGCATGACAGGAGCTCAGGGCTGCAAGTCTATCTCCTACACTCGGGGGCTAGACAAGTCTGCCAAGAATCACTCGGAATGCTCCATGTGGGCTACTGACCGAGTACTTGCGCTAGTCGAGACGTCATCTTCCCTAGCTATGCTCCATGTGAGCTGACAACCGACCTCCGGCGCTAGTTAGGGGTCATATACTACTCGACTGGGTGAGGTACGCCCTATGAGGGTCACTAGCCGAATCCTACGCTAATGCTAGGTTTGGGTACCTTATTCGGACGCAACTCGGCTAAGTAGGGTACGCCCCATGAGGGTCGCCAACTGAATCCTATGCTAATGTTAGGTTCGGGTACCTTATTTGGTCACAACTCTGTCATATCAGGTACACCCCATGAGGGTCGCTAGCCGAATCCTATGCTAATGCAAGGTTCGGGTACCTTATTTGGCTATGGCTCTGTTGGATATGTACGCCCCATGAGGGTCGCCAGCCAAACCCTATGTTAACGCAAGGTTCGGGTACCTTATTCAGCTTTACCCAAGTCAGACAAGACTTACGTCATCAAAGCGCATCCGGAGTTCTCATGTACCACGTCATACATGAGGAGGGCAAGCAGATCCTACAACATACCTACTTAGGCACCTGTGGCAACCAGGTTGCATCCAGAACATAAGTCAAAAAGGCTTGTAGATAAGGATTCTTCTTGCTGATTGCAATTACCAATGCTGGAGTACTCGTCCTGACATGCGATGGATGCTACTTCTATAGAGCTATGCTGGGTAGGTCGGTTCAGGTCGGCTTATTTGGTAGCAGCCACCAAGATATGAGTTTCTACACTAGCATGCTCAATATGGGCCACTCGCAGGCTGGGTTAAAATTGCAGTGCTGATGCTACCAATAGGAACCGATGAGGTAAACAGATATGCTTCATGGAGGCCTAATTGCTAAACACAAGTGTTTAGGTATCTGTCTTATCCACCAGGTATCGAGGATATATCCTTATAAGGATCACAAGCTGGTCTTCATTTAAATTGGGGATGTAGGTATCTTTCTTGAGTACACCTAACCCTGCAATGGATTTACTTTCATAAAGTGGTACTCGGCCTACATGCTTAGCCAACAGTTGCCATGAGCAACATTATTCCAGCCAACATGACGCTAAAGGGTCTAACTTTCGAGTAGTGCAGTACTCGGGAGAGACTATAAACATTCTTTCCTGCTGACATGAAGCTGAAGAGTCCTATATACAAGTGGCATGCTACTGGGCAAGACTATAAATCATATTCCAGTTGACATGACATCGAAGAGTCTCATATACCAGTAGTATACTACTTGGGAAAGACTACAAGGTTAAAGATCTTTGACTTTATGTTTAATTGTCTTCACAATTAAGCACAAAGTTGGGGGCTACACCTAATAGGTGCGCCTATTCGGTGCACACTATTCATACATCTACATGAAGCCCTTCATAGCCTCGCTGCCAGCTAACATGAAGCAGGACTCGGGAGAAGATGCACTCGGACAAAGTGTACTCAGGAGCAATGCACTCGGGAAGACTTCGCCGTGGAGGATGAGCACTCGGCATCAGCTGTGACTCAACTATGAAGGTCTCAGAGGCTACGGTGGGTGCCATGGGCCCTGGGTACCTCATGACAAGCATATGGGCCACTCGGATAGAGGATGGGCCTGACCTTGTAATTAGAGATATAGTAATCCCTAGCAGACTTTGCCTTGTACGATAAGGAAAACACAGTCCTAGTTGGATGCGTTATATCTCTAAGAGGAGATCCCTTGGCTGTAATCCGGTTGGGACTCCTACCTTGTACCCCTGTCCCCCAGTATATAAGGGGAGGCAGGGCGCCCCCTGAGGGCAGGTTGAGTTGGTTCACCAGAATCACCACCACAAATCCTCAAAGGAATAACACCACAACTAGACGTAGCGTATTACCTCGCATCGAGGGCCTGAACCAGTATAAAATCTTCTGTGTTCCTTTGCAATCCATCAAGTTTCCATCTGCTGAGTAGCCCCATATATTTATTGCCGGTGTAAAACATTGACACCAATAGTATACTACTCAGGAAAGACTACAAGGTTAAAAATCTTTGACTTTATGTTTAATTGTTTCACAATTAAGCACAAAGTCGGGGGCTACACATAATAGGTGCGCCTATTCGGCTCACACTATTCATACTTCTACATGGAGCCCTTGATAGCCTTGCTGCCAGCTGACATAAAGTAGGACTTGGGAGAAGAAGCTAATGAGGACATCACTTACTCGGATATGACCATAGCTACCTTATGTATTCATTAACCAAAGGTGCATGCTTTCTACGTAAGATTTACGCATTATATATTTGAACAGCCGTTACTGCACCATGAGTTTTGTGTGTTCTCATTTGCAGAGATACTTGTTTGGGTGAAGGGAAAGAGACCATCCACAAGGAATGCATGGATGATCAAAGAAGTTGATTGGGGACCAAATCAAGACCTTATCCAAGTCTACTCCTACATCACCACATCACTTTTTGGTCCATAGAAAGCAAGAGATGAAGTTCTGCATGTTTTGGATTCGGATTCGGGCCTCCTGACAGCATCAACATCAAACGGATCTAGCCGCTGATCCAGAAGGAATTTTGGGGACCATGACTACTTGTTGGAAAGCTTATGGAGTCTACTTTCAGATGGTTTTAGTCTCACATAAAAATTCCTCCTGAGCTGTCCGAAATCATTGAAACAAGACACATACCTCTTCCAGTCTGAGTCTGTTTTGGGTCTTGGGCCTTGTAATTGTGTCGTGGGCTAAGCCCAAGGGGTGTGCACCCTAGGGTTAACCCTAGGATGTCCCAACTCATATATATTCAGTAGCCATCGTTGTTTAGAGGTGGGTTTTGCTTAGATTATTCTGCCATTGCAGTTTCGCCGTCTAGATCAGTTTGTAGAACCCCAACTTCGAGAGTATAATCATTCATCTGTAAGTTGAGTTGCAATCTTTCTTGTTCTTGCTAGTGTTCTTTGATTCACATGCAGGGATTAGCCTTCGTGGCGAGGTCAACCGGGTGGTGCACGGTTGATAAGGAGAGGAGACGTGGTGCTATGATTGCAGGGTTCGGGTCTTAGTGATCAGAAGCCGGATCGTGAGTGTCAATTCTCCACCAAATCGAGAGTTATCCTTACCTAATGGAAGATCAGGCACCCCGTTTCCATCAAGTGGTATCAGAGCGAAGGTTGCCTGTTAGGTATCATTTTGTTTCCGTCCTGTTCCAATTTTTGTTTCTATACCTAGAGTCCAGAAAAAGCCACAAAAACAAAATTGGTAGTCGTAGGTTTTTCCTGTCCTACAACCATTTAGCCTTTTGCATAATTCTGTTTCAGAGTCCGTAGTGTTGAGTTGGTGTCCTAGGTCGAGTTTGGTTGCTGGCTTAGATTGTGTTTGAGTCCAGTTCGTGATCCATCCGCCGCACCCCCACAAACCCTAAGCACCACCATCATTGTCTCTGTTTTCCCATGTACTAACCATCTTGTGCAAGTGTTGGTCATCATGTGCTAAACATTCATCTGCAATTCAGATTGCGTTCTTCCTTGTTCTTGTGAGTTTCTTCGATTGCTTGCAAGGATAAAGCCTTCGTAGCGAGGTCAACCGGGCAGCGCACGGTTGATAACGAGAGGAGACGTGGTGCAGCGATTGCAGGGTTCCGGTCTTGGAGATCAGAAGCCGGATCGTGAGTGTCAATTCTCCACCAAATCGAGAGTTATCCTTACCTAACGGAAGATCGGGCACCCTATTGCCATCAAGTGGTATCAGAGCGAAGGTTGGCCGTTAGGTATTATCTTTTTCATCCTATTTCAATCTTTGTTTTCTATACCTAGAGTCCAGAAAACCCAAAAATTTATTACCACCGTGTTCTTCGTAGTGTTAGGTTTATCCCCTGTCCAAACTCCTTTGTGCCTTTGCAATGGTTTCACCTTGTCATTAAGCTTGATGAACATATCTTTATCTTTCACAACATAGGGTGAGGTAGTGTTGTGCATATGGTTGGATTCTGAACTTTTTAAACATGGAGAACACTTTGTAGTGTCGTGCAGCTCACAACACTCCCCTTCTTGCAAACCAACCTGCAACTCATTTAAACAACTAGAGGAACTAGATAGAGAGTTATTTATACTCATGTGGTCCTCT
The DNA here is from genome assembly GCA_003991445.1 of Oryza meyeriana var. granulata. NCBI lineage: Eukaryota > Viridiplantae > Streptophyta > Magnoliopsida > Poales > Poaceae > Oryza > Oryza meyeriana. The sequence goes on from RYFJ01002109.1 coordinate 27,876, forward strand.
AGACAAGACATGTCATTATGAAAAGGAGGTATATTAAAGTTCGAACAAATGTATACTCTATGCACATTATATTCTCCTTTGTTATCATAATTGCCAATAACATGAAAAATCACATGAGAAGGACATGGCAAATCAGATCTAGCAAATAATTTCTTCTCTAAACAATTGAGTGGACAAAAATCATCAAACTGAATATAGCCCCAAGTACTTAAAGAAGATAGCAATCTAAGCTCTTCATTCTCACTAACAATGTGAACAACATGTCTAAAATCAACACATGGTGGTTCAACAACATTACTAACATATTCATTCACTAGTTGTGGCATGGATATAAGTGAAGCATTGCACAACTCTTCTTTATCACAAGAAATAGTAACCAAAGCATCATGTGACAAAGGTAATATAACACACGATTTCACCGGTAATTGCTCTAAACTAGTATGATTAGTGGACATAGATAGCACATCAGAATTGTCCATACCTTGAGTGAATGTAGCACCATTTCTGTTACCTTTGCAGGTCCAGAAGCTGCTATACGGCCTACTCATCACAGTCCGAAAGCTGGTGCATTACTTTCAAGCACATCAAGTCACGGTGGTCACAGCGTTTCCACTCGGGGATGTCCTTCATAATCGCGAGGCCACTGGCTGGATCGCTAAATGGGCACTCGAGCTGATGGCGTTCGACATCACCTTTCAGCCACGGACAGCTATCAAATCCCAAGCTCTAGCCGACTTCGTGGCCGAGTGGACAGAAGTTCAACTCCCAATACCAACAGCAAAGCTAGAGTACTGGACAATGTACTTCGACGGTTCCCTGCGGATCGGCGGCGCCGGGGCTGGAGTCATCTTGACATCCCCCACTGGCGAAAAATTGAAGTACGTTCTACAAATCCACTTCCCGGCTTCCCACAACGTCGCCGAGTACGAGGCACTTGTTCACGGACTCCGCATCGCCATATCACTCGGCATACGTCGACTGGTTGTGCGTGGAGATTCCCAACTCGTGGTAAACCAAGTCACGAAAGACTGGACCTGTCTCGATGATACAATGGCGGCATACTGTCAGGAGGTCCGCAAACTGGAAAACAAGTTCGACGGGCTGGAAATCACACACGTCCTCCGCCAATACAACGACGCGGCGGATGAGCTGGCAAACATGGGATCCAAGCGAGAAGCAGTTCCGACTGGAATCTTTGTCAAGCAACTTATGGAGCCCTCAGTCAACAAGAAACCGGCACAAGGGGAGTCGGGAGGCGAACCTACCCCGGCTACCGACAAAGTGCTGCACATATGTCAAGACTGGAGGAGTCCCGTTGTCAAATTCCTCCTGGATGATGAACTCCCAGAAGATCGCAGCCAAGCCGAGCAGGTCAAGCGTCGGAGCAAAAGCTTCCTGCTAGTCGGGGAAGACCTGTACCGAAGGAGCGCATCCGGTGTCCTCATGCGCTGCGTCACCACCGAAGAAGGCAAGCAGATCCTGCATTCAATCCACTCGGGCATATGTGGCAACCATGCTGCATCCAGGACATTAGTCGGAAAGGCCTACCGGCAGGGATTCTTCTGGCCCACAGCAGTCACAGACGCCAAAGACATCGTTCGCAAGTGCGAGGGTTGCCAGTTCTTTGCAAGACAAACCAATCTCCCAGCCCAGGAACTCCAAACTATCCCTATTTCCTGGCCATTCGCAGTATGGGGGCTCGACATGGTCGGGCCATTCAAGAAAGCACCAGGAGGGTTCACGTATCTATTCATCGCAGTGGATAAATTCACCAAGTGGATTGAGGCTAAACCCGTTGCAACAATCACAGCGGCACGAGCAAAGGACTTCATCACGAGTATACTATACCGGTTCGGGGTCCCTAACCGCATCATAACCGACAACGACACTCAGTTCGTGGCTAGCGTATTCCAAGACTTCTGCGATGACTTCGGCATCAAGATCTGCTACACATCGGTGGCACACCCACGAAGCAACGGACAGGTCGAAGAGCCAACGGAATGGTCTTACAAGGCATCAAGGCCAGGATATTCGACCGACTACAACCATACGCGGGCCGGTGGGTACAAGAACTCCCATCCGTTCTCTGGTCTCTCAGAACCACGGTTAGTCGGGCAACAGGGCAATCCCCTTTTTTCCTGGTCTATGGTACCGAGGCCATGCTACCGATAGAGATACAGTTCGACTCTCCGCGAGTCCGGGCTTACTCCGAAGACGACTCCAACAACACCCGACTGATCGAATTAGATCAGCTGGAAGAAGCAAGAGACGCCGCAACAATCCAGTCGGCAAGGTATCTTCAAGGCCTGCGTCGCTACCACAATCGCAATGTCCAAGGCTACGCCTTTTTGGTCGGGGATCTCGTTCTAAGGAAGATACAAACCACCAAGGACAGGCACAAATTATCCCCCATCTGGGAAGGGCTGTTCATTATAGCCGAGGTCACGCAGCCAGGCGCCTACCGACTGAAGACTAAAGACGGCATCCTCATCACCAACTCATGGAACATAGAACAGCTACGTCCTTTCTATACCTGAGTTTTACATTTTTCATGTGTACAGTTTTTCTGACTCACTACGCCGCTTGTTTCAACCGAGTAGTGAGTCAGGGGCTGCATGTATATATGTGTTCTGACAATAACATACGAGCTTATTTCACCCCGGTTATGAAGCCTTGCCACGACTGACGTGTTTGCCCGAGTATAGCATCTTACTCTGAACGTTTTTATCAAGTTCTATCGGACTAACTCGGTGCATGCTACACAGTCGGGTAAAGCTAATGACAACTGAGTGATAGGCTTGGCGGCACAACACACATATCTACACATGACCATGTACAAAAGCTTATACATACTAACTACATAATGTATTGCCTTTACAGACCCAGGTCTCGGGTAATTACTTCAGCAGTCGGCTTTGCCTGGGCGATCAGCTCCAGCGCTTCCTCGGGCGTCGTCTCTTCGGAAAAGCCCTCCCCGATGGCCTCAATGTCCGCCCTCGGGTAGATGGACTTGGTCATCGCTAGGGTCTGGGCCACGCCAGCAACGACACGCTCATCCGAGTACTTTCTCAAGGCACTCGGTGCTTCCTCGAGACGCGCCACTATCTGGGAGATTCTGCTGCAGCTGGTCCCCACAGGGCGGGGATCTAAGAGGTCAAGGAGCCCCTTCACGGACCCCATGAGGGCCTCCCGTGACTCCCTGATTAACCTTATCTCCTCCGTGTAAAACCGATACTGGGCTTGGACGTTGATTCTCATGTCTACCCAGGTCCGCCGGCAAATAAACTTGTCAGGATCGGTTACGGACGAAAATAACTAATGGATTGGCTAAGATCACAGTCGGGTCGAGGACTTACTTTCGTAGTCAGCCTCCCACCCGGCCACGGTCTTCTCCAGCTCAGCTTTCTCTTTACCAAGCTTGGCCACGGCCTCTTTCAACTCGGCCCTCTCCCGGTCAAGCTCGGTATTGGCTTTTGTCAGGTCGGCCTTGACCTTTTCGAGCTCAGCCTTGGCTTCTTCAGTTTCTTTCAGCTGCGATTCCCTCTCCGTTCGGGTCTTCAACTCCGCTTCGAGGGCTGCACCACAGATTAGTCAATGGTTCAATTATGCAGTCGGGACATAACTAGGCAGTTGGGAATAGCATGGCTGGAAGAGTACATCGGCGGTTCGGTCGGGACGACATGGTCAGGGCTTTTACCTCTGATCTTTCCACCTAGAGCCCAATTCTCTGTCCTGAGTTGGTCGGCACCACTCTTCAGCCAGGCCTCCCTCCCCGCGTGACGCGCCTCCATCTCGGCCTTCAATGCCCGGAGTTGCCGCAGTTCCGCGAGGTGGGGAGCCATTTCGACCAAGATCTCCGACATCGCCTCGTTGCGGTCGACGAGCTTCTGCTCGGGACAAGAAACAAATCGATAACAGAATCAGACGTCAGAACAAGGAAGTCACCGAGACCCCGCTACAAGAATTATACCGCAACACCCTGGGACCTGCTGATAGCGGCGCGAAGCAAGCTCTCGCGCTCTCTCCTCGCAGCGGCTTCATCAAGCCTGAAGCTCTTCGCTGTCCCGTCGCGGGCAGTCCACGTGAAGGTCCGGGGCATCATGTGCGGAGGAGCTTTGATACGAGGGAGGTGCAGAATCTCCGGCGGAGGCAACGGGGACCTCACTTCGGCACCGCCTTCCCCCGCGACCTCGGAGGCGGGCTCGGAGGCTCCGGATCCGGCCTCTGTGACAGACGGCGCTTCAGGGGCTTGAGCCCTGGTCTCAGCGGGCGCCTCTTGGTCGGGCAGCGGTGGCGACACTGCAGCGGGGACCGCCTCGTTTCCTGCAACCGGGCCGGCCACCGGCCCTGCAGGCGCGTCCGCGGCCGCTGGCTCGGCTAGGACAGGCTCGTCAGGGGGAGCCGTCGGGTTAATCTCCTTGAGATCAACATTGGCCCGCTTCCTGCACGACGGGATAATACATCAAGACACAACTTTGACGTCCTGGACCCCAGAAGACCGGCGAGCAACGCACCTCTTGGAGAATTTCAGTTTCGCGCCAGGCGACCCGGTCACGGGCGGGGCGCTAACTCCAGCAACCAGACCAGTCGGCATCGTACCCAGTGGGACTAAATCAGCCTGGGTTGGCTCCAATTCCGGTGGAGTCGGCGCGGGCCCCTTCACCCTTGGAGTTGTCAACTCTGGTCGGCCCCTTGGTGGCACTGCCGCCGGGCTCGACATCGCTGGGTTAAAACCTGCAGGTTTAAACCTGGGACTTGATCGCCTAGGCGTCGCGGTGGCGGCGTCTTTTATCTTCAGGCCACCGCTCACGGCGTGTGCTGTCATGGCCCCCTCGCTCCGATACAGAATCGGCTTCTTCCCCGCTCTCTTGGAGTCGGGACGGGCGGTGTAGGGACTCCACGGCCTCTTCCTTGATGTGGTGGCAGATAACGGGCAAGAGTCTTCGTCAAATTCTTCATGCCACTACAAGCAAGTCGACGAGATACCATCACGCAAGGCTGAACAATCACCGTTCCACAGGCATTCACCACAGAAGAAAGTAGAAGGTTACCTTGGTCCGCGGCCGGATGAAGCTATAGGCAGCAACTCGACGGTTATCATCTTCGGTGGCAACCACCCCTTCGGAGAAGTAGCCGAACAAGGTATCGGTCACAGCCCCCTTGTCCGCCGTCTCGCTGCTCACTCGGTCGGGATCATGTTTGCCTTTGAAGGCCCAGCCAAATGCGCTTCTCAGCTTCAGCGGCTGGACGCGCCTCGTCAGAAACTGACGAGCCACCCAAGGCCCCGTCAAGCCGGCCCTCTTGAGGTCATCTATCTTCGTCAGCAATATATGTGCCTGGCCCAGTTCTTCAAAGGTCGGTTCCGCGGACCAGCTTGGCAATACCGCCGGCGGCATACCAGTAAACGGGTGCAAGGAAGGAGCCAAATCGGCACAATAAAACCACTCCTTGTGCCAGCCCTTCAGAGAAGATTTCAAGGGCAAATCGATATACGGTTTCTTCCCATCGCTCCTCAGTTGAAGACTAGCCCCTCCAATCACATTGATATTACTCTTGGAAGGTTGGGGCTTGATGTGGAACAGGTATTGGAAGAGGATGAAATGGGGTTCAACACCCAGAAAGCACTCGCAAAGAGTAACAAATATGGAGATCTGAAGGATTGAGTTGGGATTTAAATGTACCAACTCCAGCCCATAGAAATCGAGGATGTGGCGGAAGAAATCAGAAGACGGAAGACACAAGCCCCGATCAAAGAAAGAGGCGAAAACTACCGTTTCACCAGGCCGGGGGTTGGGGATCGACTCATCCCTTGCCAACCGCCACCGGATCACTTCCTGGCTGGGCAGCTTCAGCTCGTTCTCCATCCGTCTCAGCTTCACCGAGCCACAATCTGAGATCGGCCAAGAACTCCCTGGCGCACCCACAGGATTCGTCGCCTTCGGCATGACTGGAGGTGGTGAGATTTGGGGGAAAGCAAATCGGGGGCTTGGAATAAATGAGGAGGATTGAAATCGCTCGAGTCCGGGTGGGGAACAGCGGCTGCTAACCCTAGCCGGGCGAGAGGCAAAAAGTTAGGCGCGAAGGTGGAAGACGAAGAGATTGGCCGATTTGGGGAACACGACAGAATCTTTTTCTCTCTCCCCGTCTTTTTATAGCCTGTACCGACTAGATGGGCCTAGGCCTGCACAGTCGGTATTGGGCCGACAAGATATGAGTTCCTACAGTAGCATGCTCCATGTGGGCCGCCTGCAGGCTGAGTTGAAATTATAGCGCGGGTGCTACTAACAGGAACCGATGAGGTAAACGGATATGCTTCATGAGAGCCTTATTGCTAAACGTATATGTTTGGGCATCTGTTTATCTCACAGGTCTCGAGGATATATCCTTACAAGGATCACAAGCTGGTCTTCACTAAAATTGAGGATGCAGGTATCTTTCTCGAGTATACCTGACCACATTATGGATTATATTCATAAAGTGGTACTCGGCTTACACGCGTGGCCATCAGTTGCCATGAGCAACATTTTACCCGCTGACATGATGCGGAAGAGTCTAACTTTCGAGTAGTGCACTACTCGGGAGAGACTATAAATATCTATTCCCGCTGACATGACGCGGAGGAGTCTAACTTCTAGGTGGGACGCCACTCGGAAAGGACTATAAACCCCCCTTATTCCGACTGACATGAAGTTGAAGAGTCGCATACATGAGTAGTATCTTACTCGGCCAGACTATAAAATTTATTCCGGTTGACATGATACCGAAGAGTCTTATGTACCAGTAGTCATCTACACGGGAAGAACTTCCAGGTTAAAGATCTTTGACTTTATGTTTAATTGTCTCCACAATTAAGCACAAAGTCGGGGGCTACACCTAATAGGTGCACCTATTCGGCGCACACTATTCATATATCTACATGAAGCCCTTCATAGCCTCGCTGCCAGCTGACATGAAGCAGGACTCGGGAAGACTTACTCGGACAAAGAGTACTCGGGAGCATCGCACTCGGGCAACCTTCACCGTGGAGGATGAGCACTCGGCATCAGCTGTGACTCAACTATGAAGGTCTCAGGGGCTACTGTGGAGGCCATGGGCCCCGGGTACCTCATTACCAGTACATGGGCCACTCGGATAGAGGATGGGCCGGACCATGTAATTAGAGATAAGACAGTGCCCGGCAGGCTGTACCTTGTATAATAAGGAAACATAGTCTTAGTCGGATAGGATTCTATCTCTAAGAAGGAAATCCCTTGGTCGTATCCGACTGGGATCCTTATCATGTACCCCTGTCCCCTAGTATATAAAGGAAGATAGGGCGCCCCATGAGGGCAGGCAAGATCATTGATCACAAAACCACCTCAGAGGAATAACACCTCAACTAGACGTAGGGTATTACCTCACATCGAGGGCCTGAACCAGTATAATTCTCTTGTGTTCCTCTGCAATCCACCGAATTCCGAGTCGCCAAGTAGCCCCATAGTATTATTGCCGGTGCAAAGCATCGACAAGTGGATAGCGTCTTGGATGAGTGACCTGATCAGGGTGATCCACGCGGTCAAACGTGATTGGCGTTTCTGACCAACGCAAGTACTAGGGGGTGTCTACAGAGACCGAGTTAACTTCGTATGCTGTTAGCTTTTGCTTTCTCTTGGACTTGTATGTAGTCGGTCCTCCAAAGATGTGGTTGAGCTTAGCCTAGGGATCTTGGTAGTCGCCGACTGCGCCCGGATCTAGCTTATCCTTGTTTTTATTGCTGCCAGATGTTGAAGTCTGCTTAGAAGCAAACTTTGGGATTGAATTCCTCTTCTATGAAATCCACTTGATGAAATCACGAAGAGACTCATTCTTCCTTTGATGGCACTGATACAGGTCGTACTCGGAAGACGTCCCTTGAAAATTTGCAATGAAACATTCTCAGAGTTCTCCCAAGAGCTGATTGATCTCTTAGGAAGTCCTGTTAACCATGTCCTCACCGAGTCAGCTAGAGCAACTAGGAGGTAGTTAGACATGGCCTTATGATCTCCTCCAGTAGCTTGGATTGCCAGAGTGTAAACTGTGAGCCAGGACTCGGGGTTGGTCTTCCCATCGTATTTTTCAACTCCAGTCGGCTTGAAGCCTGATGGCCAGTCGACTTGTTATAGCTCGTGGGTGAAGGCCGGTACACCTTCATCTATGTGAGGACTTCGACTCTGACTACAACAGTGCAACCGTTCATGGTAGAGGCCGAAGCGTTCATTCTCGATGCTCATCTTCCTCGCATTCGCGGCATCGTGCGTTGATGTCTTGCTGAAGATCACGTCATAGTAAGCCTCGGACATCCTGGTTATCCTGACGGTCGTCTTGATGTCGGCATCACTGGTCATTATTGTGGTTGCCGAGTGACGTGTGGCGTGATTTCGTGTGCGACTAACTGGAGCCGGCCGCTCGGCGTCGTTTTGAGGCAGATGAGACCGCCGTTGGAGAAGTCGCCCTGTTGGATGGTATGAGAGTGTCACCCAACTGTTGACGCTACTAGCATGCAGCAGCGGTGATCATGACTTTAATCCTTACTATCGTCGGGGTGGCCTGGTGATCAGGCCCAAACTGCAGTGTATCCAGTAAGGTTGCAGCGGCCACAACATTCTGTTGAGGGGTCACAAAGACGTCATGGTCGCCGACTCAGGTTTAGAGGATCTCCCATTGAGCAGTGCGCCCGGCCTTGCTTAGATTGTCGTTGTGAACATCGCGCTTAGCCTGCAGGCATCTTGTGTCTTCCTCCTGTTGTTCACGTAGTCGGCGGGCTTTCACTTCTTGCAAATCGCGTAGTCGGCGTGCCTCCTAAGTAGGAGTTGAGCCCTTGGATGTCATAAAGACTTCACGTGGTGGAGAAAAGCTCGCTGAAGTGCTGTCCGACTTGGAGTCGGAGTCGGAATAGTTGAGGGGGTAATAACGACCCTGTGACATCCTGGCCCAATTAGAATTTGGCCTATGTGGCCCATGAGTGCTGTGTGCACTTGATTAGTACCACCTTGCTAGTTGAGCAAGAGTTGAACCAACTTATAAGACCTTGTCCCTCCAACCATAGCACTTCTGGCTTAACCCTTTTACACGAAGCGAGGACGAAAGTGTAAGTGGGTTGCTAGGTGTAAGTGGGGCCACCCGTCGGATGGGCTAGGCTGCACGGTTCTGGAGGGCAGGCTATTACAAATGGTATCAAAGCTGACCCTCGTGGTTCCGCGTATGGGTCAGTGTGCGGGCATATGGCGCATGACGCATGTGATCTCTGTGTGAGGCACATGGCATGGCATATGGCGCCGGCACTGGACATATGGACATGCGCTAAGAGGGGGCGTGTTCCTAGATATTTGCCTATATGCCAGTGTGGCTATGCGGGTAAGTTGGACTAACGGGGATGCCAGGTCCTTTGAGGGGGGGTGTGTGTGACCTCCTGGCCCAATTAGAATCTGGCCTATGCGGCCCATGAGTGCTGTGTGCACTTGATTAGTACCACCTTCCTAGTTGAGCAAGAGTTGAACCAACTTATAAGGTCTTGTCCCTCCAACCATAGCACTTCCGGGTTAGCCCTTTTACATGAAGCGAGAATGAAAGTGTAAGTGGGGTGCTATGTGTAAGTGGGCCCGCCCGTCGGATGGGCTGGGCTGCGCGGTTCTGGAGGGCAGGTGTTACAAATGGTATCAGAGCCGACCCTCGCGGTTGCACATACGGGTCAGTGTGTGGGCATATGGCGCATGACGCATGTGGGCTCTGTGTGAGGCACATGGCATGGCATATGGCGCCAGCACTGGACGTACGGACGTGCGCTAAGAGGGGGCGCGTTCCTGGACATTTTCCTATATTCCTATGTGGCCTATATGCCTGTGTGGCTATGTGGGTAAGTTGGACTGGCGGGGACGCCAGGTCTTTTGAGGGGGGTGTGTGTGACATCCTGGCCCAATTAGAATTTGGCCTATGTGGCCCATGAGTGCTGCAATCTCAAGCGGCTCTGAGCCGTATCGGAGTTGAACTCTAGGGGATCGGGTCTGCCATGTCAGATGTTGATTGAAGAAATCTACAGTGTGACCGAGTCTGAACGGGAGATTGACGATCTCCTCCTTTCTTAGCTTGATCTCCGATTGGCTCGAGGCCCGAGTACGAGTCGAACACCGAAAAGAAAGAGTTGTCCCTAGGACTCAGGCATGTTGGAGGTCACGCGCATCATGTCACCAAAAATTGCTGCGGCCGTTTGCGTAGGCTGACTGGCAGCGGAGACGGCTTGGCCCCTGGCCGATTGGATCGGATCTGAGTCGGACAGGGTAAGGTTGTCGAATTCATCGGCGACGAAGTCGAGGCTCCCGAAGCTGATTGTTTGCTCGGGGAAGAAGTTGATGCCATCAACTCCGGTGGTTGGATCCATCAGGCCTGTTGAAGATGATCTCGCCGAAGCCCCTACCTAGCGCACCAACTATCGATGTTTTGTATCGGCAATAATAATATGGGGCTACTCGTGAGACCTAAACTTGATGGATTGCAAAGGAACACGAAACAATTTATCTTGGTTCAGGCCCTCGAGGTGAGTTAATACCCTACTTCCAGCTGTTGTGTATTTCCTTTGAGGTTTCTCCGGTGAGATTCCGATATGCCCTCGAGGGGGCACCCTGCCACCCCTTATATACCGAGGAGACAGGGTTACAAGGTAGGAATCCCAGTTGGACTCCGACCAAGGGATTTCTTTCTAGGAACACAACGTGCCCGACTAGTACTATATCTTTTCATGGTTGTACAAGGTAATGTATGCCGAGTCCTATTGTATCTCTAATTACAAGATTAGGCTCATCCTCTGTCCGAGTGGCCTTAATACTTCTCTTGAAGTACCCAGGGCCCATGGCCTACACAACGATGCTTCAAGAATAACTCGGAATGCTCCATGAGGGCTACTGGCTGAGTACTCACGCTAGTCGGGACACAGATGTTACCTTTACCTTGGTACACCTCGTGTGGGCCAAAAACCAACTTCCGACACCAGTCTGGGTTCGGGTATCACTCTGTTGGGTAGGGTATGCCCCATGTGGGTTGCCAGCCAAATCAATGCTAATGCGAGGTCCGGGTACCTTATTCGGCCACAATTTTGCTAGGTCGGATTGCCCCATGAGGGTCGCCAGCCGAATCTTGTGCTAGTGCAGCGTTCGGGTACCTATTTGGCAAAAACAAGGAAAGAAGCCACTACTGGAACTCTTAGTCGGAGGCTACACCAAACCTAGAACCAACGGAGGTGCTCATTATTTTTCAAGACTAGAGGACTCCAATCATCGGCTTCCTACTAGAAGACGTTCTCCTTGAAGATTGCAATGAAGCCGAGCAAGTCAAACGCCAAAGAAAGAGCTTTATCATAGTCGGGGAAGACTTATGTCGTCGAAGTGCATCCGGAGTTCTTTTGTGCTACGTCACACTTGAGGAGGGCAAGTAGATCCTGCAGTCGATCCACTCGGGTATCTGTAGCAACCATGCTGCATCAAGAACATTAGTTGGAAAGACTTACAGATTAAGGATTCTTTTGGCTGACTGTGGTCACCGATGCCAAGGACATTGTTCAGACATGTGGGCCAAGCGGACATGTCAATTTTTCACTTGGCTAACACAATCTCCCGGCTCACGAGTTCGCAGACATTTCAATATCGTGGCCCTTTACAATCTGGACTCGACATGGGACTCGGGCCGTTAAAGAAGGCGCCAGGAGGGTTTTACACATCTATTCGTTGTGGTGATAAGTTACAAATTGGATTGAGGCTAGACCCGTTGCTACCATCACTGCGGCCAGGGGGAATGACTTCATACTAAGTATAATCTACCGATTATGGACAACGACACTTAGTTCATGGGCGGTGTATTTAGGGATTTCTGTGACGACTTCGGTATCAAAATCTGCTATGCTTCGGTGGCACGCCCTAGAGCAATGGGCAAGTTAAGAAATGATCAAAATCTTCGGATTTAATAGGGCTGCGCTGGGTAGGTCCGTTTGGGCCGGCTTATACGGTAGTAGGCCGAAAATATGAGTTCTTAAGTAGCATGCCCTATTGGGTCGCTCACTGGTCGTGTCAAAATCATGATAAAGGTGCTATTTTACAAAGAGTGATTAAATAATTAGATATGCTTCATGCTAAGCCTACAGCCAGGTGGAAACATAGCAAGATACATTATTGGCGGGTATCTTGATTATTCTCAAGTATTGAGGATATATCTTTATAATGATCAATACACAACGCTGTCAAAAAGTTCAAGATCTAGCTGCATTAATTGTGGATTGCATCATTAAGGGTATGTCGATGTTTTACACCGGCAATATGAACATAGGGCTACTCATCGGATCGAAACTCTGTGGACTGCAAAGGAACATAAGGAGTTTATACTATATCCGGTTAGCAGGGGGGGGCCCCTCGATGTGAGGTAATACCCTACATCTAGTTGTGTTGTATTTTTTTGAGGATCTATGACTCTGATGAATCTCTATATGCCCTCAGGGGGCACCCTGCCATCCCCAACAGGTTATATACTAACCATCTCGGGGGACAGGGGTACAAAGTAAGAGTCCCAGCCAGACTACAACCAAGAGATCTCCTCTTAGAGATATAACCTGCCCGACTAGGACTGTATATTCCTTATCGTATAAGGCTAAGTCTGCCAATCTCTATCATATCTCTAATTATAAGGCTAGGCCCATCCTCTATCCGAGTGGCCCATATGCTTGTCATGAGGTACTCAGGGCCCATGGCCTCCACAGCAGCCCCTAAGACCTTCATAGTTGAGTCACAGCTGATGCCGAGTGATGCTCATGATAGCCTCTACGGGTGAAAGTGGTTGTGATGTTTTCCTGAGTGCATTGCTCGCCGAGTACTCTGTTGTTCGAGTGCTTCTGATGGCAACGGGGTGCCTGCCCTTGGGGTGCCTGATCTTCCGTTAGTAAGAAATAACTCTCGATTTGGTGGAGAATTGACACTCACGATCTGCTCTCGCTTCTGATCACCAGACCCGAACCCTGCGTCTCGCCCCCAAATCGTAGCACCATGTCTCCTCTTGTATCAACCAGTGCGCCGCCCGGTTGACCTTGCCACGAAGGCAATCCTGCATGCGAATCAAACAACACTATCGCAAGAACAAGAAAGATCCCCACAAGCAACTCAACTTGCAGATGAATGATTTACTCTCGAAGTTGCTACCCGGGTTCTATACAAACTAATCTAGACGGCGAAACTGCAATGGTTCCCCTCGCCAGAGTAATCTAACATACATAAGCAAAACCCACCTCTAAACAGCAATGGCTACTAAAATATATAATGAGTTGGGACGTCCTAGGGTTAACCCTAGGGCGCACACCCCTTGGGCTTAGCTCACGACATAATTACAAGGCCTAAGACCCAAAACAGATTCGGACTGGACAGTCGCTGTTGCAGGTATGTGTCTTGTTTCGATGATTCCAGACAGCTCAGGAGGAATTTTGCTGTGAGACTAAAACCGTCCGGAAAGTAGACTCCATAAGCTTTCCAACAAAGTACTCATGGGCCCAAATTCCTTCTGAATCAGCGGATAGGTCCGTTTGAACTTTGATGCTGTCGGAGACCCGAATCCGAATCCAAAACAGCAAAAAGAGCTTAGGGCCTGTTTGGTAGAGCTTCAGATTCTATGATTCTGATCTTGCGATTCTGATTCTTATGGATATCTTATGGAGATTTTGTTGAATTCTTATGGGATTTTCACAAATTTTCGTTCGTGGGTTCTCATGAGAAGCCGCCTTTTGCTTGATTCTCCATTCAGTGTAAAAGAGGCTTAAGATCACAGCGGATCAATTCGGCTGAGAATCGGGGGATTTTTTGGCCCGTTGGCCTCGGCTTTCCAATTGACTTTTTAAAAAATTTTCCGATTGAGAATCACCTCCGAGAATCCCTAAAAGTAGTAAAGTATTAATTAATGCCAAATCGCGCCCTTCATCTCTTCCTTTTCTATGGACCAAAAAGTGATGTGGTGATGTAGGAGTAGACTTGGGTAAGGTCTTGGCATTTTATTTGTAAGTCTCCAAATTGTCACTCAGAGTTTTACACGGCAATAAATATATGGGGGAGCTACTCGGCGGATGGAAACTCGATGGATTGCAAAGGAACACGCAGAGATTTTATACTGGTTTAGGCTCTCGATGTGAAGTACCATAACTGTAATACACTACCTATATATAAAGTCCAGTTGTGTGTTATTCCTTTGAGGATTTGCGGTGTGATTCTGGTGAACCAACTCAACCTGCCCTCAGGGGCTTTTGCGCCCTGCCTCCCCTTATATACTAGGGTCGACAGGGTTACAAGTTAGGAGTCCAACGGATTACGTCAAGGATCTCCTCTTAGAGATATAACACACCCAACTAGGACTGTGTTTTCCTTATCGTACAAGGCAAAGTCTGCCGAGTGTGGCTATATCCCTAATTACAAGGCTAGGCCCATCCTCTATCCGAGTGCCATATGCTTGTCATGAGGACTACCGGGGCCTATGGCACCCACACCAATCAACTCTTTGATCATCCATGTATTCCTTGCGCATGGTCTCTTTCCCTTCACCCAAACAAGTATCTCTGCAAATGAGAACACACAAAACTTATGGTGCAGTAACGGCTGTTTAAATATATAATCCGTAAATCTTACGTAGAAAGCATGCACCTTTGGTTGATGAATACATAAGGTAGTTATGGTCATATCTTAGCTAGTGATGTCCTCATCATCCTCCCCTTCTTGATTGGAAACCGTCCACGGTTTCACGCTTGTCATTAGCTTGGATGAACATATCTTTATCTTTCACAACATAGGGTGAAGTGTCATATATCACGTCCTTTGATCACCCTACATCTCCATCCACCTCCCCAGCAGCCACCGCCACCATATCATCCTTGGTTTCACCACCTGATTCCGAATCAGCCTCCACCAAAAACACTGATACGAAGACCCTCCTTAAAACAGCCATAACTTTTGCATATGGACTCGGATTCAGGCAAATAAATAGTCTACAGACATCTACGAAAAATTTCCCATCCGCTACTCCCCCACCTCATCGGGTTTGCCGAAATCAGATTTGCAAAATTCAGGCCGAAAAAATGAGTATCCGCACTCCAAAGTTCTAGCACACTTTTTAAAGCACACTCGTGTATTTCTACAAGCCACATCTTATATAGACTACGCTGCCACCTCCTGAGGTTGTTGTTCCTGTGCTCCTAGTTGAGAAAAAAATATCTGAAAAATAAAAAAAAATAAAAAAAAAAGGGTGTGAAAGAAGAAAAAAATAAAAGAAAAAAGAAAGAGGATAGGAGCACATAGGACACACCAGGGAGCCATCTATGTGTGGATTTATGTTGTGTTTTTGTCTTGCTCTTATTTCCTTGCTGCTGTCCTTTCCTACTTGTTTCCCTTGTTTTATCACATCTGGTTTAGAACGCGTTTAGGCCAGCAACTAGGAAAAGTGCTTTGGACATTTATTCAGCATTACTATCTGTTATTGAATTGTGTGCTATTAACATATTTGGCCTCCCAAGCTCCACATATATACTTCTGGTCAGCACGGTCTCGACCCTTGCAATCACTGCCTCACGCCCTCAAGGTATCACGAACCAGCCACCGGTTGTACCATCCTTTGCTTGCTAGTCTCAGAACCTTGTAAGAGCTCGGTAAGGTGCTTTGATTTGTGAGTGTCCACTATCCTTGCATAGTAGTAGTTGATAGGGATAATTCCTTTGTGTTTTCTCTGTCTTCTTGCTAACAATGCCAGGGTCCAACGAAATGGCAGAGTGCGTTCTTCGTGGCGAGATGCAAGGCTACATGGACCAGATGATGAAGGGGCTGAATGAAACCATTCTGAAGGGGGTCAACGCTGCTCTTGCCAAGCAGAACATAAACCACACGCTTGAGAGTACTTCAGTACAATGAGTGCTAAGTTCTCAAATGGAGAAAGTGGTGCAAAATCAATGCCACAATTTGTCCGATCAAGGTTCGTGGTTCTCAAATAGAGCATGCCGTATTATCATTGATAGCGAGAGCTGTAGCAACTTGGAAGTTCAGATATGGTCGAGACTTGGATTGCCGATGCAACCGCATCCTCGCCTTATTACATCCAGTGGTTCAATTCTTGTGGTAAGTTGAAGGTAAGTAAAATTGTGAAAGTGGAATTTTCAGTAGGCAATTATCATGATGTGCCATATCGATATGTTCCAATGCAAGCATGTTCTCTACTTTTTGGGTAGACCTTGGGTATATGATAGAGATGTTGTGCACCGTGGTAGAACCAACACGTACACTTTACACATAATGGCAAGAAATTAAGTTGCTACCTCTGTCCCCTGCTGAAATTTTGAAAGATGATTCTTGAGAGGAAAGATTAAAAACCATGAGGCTTTGAGAAATAAATATAATAATACTAAGTTTTGATGCCTTCACCTAAACCTGAGTTATTGCAAACGAATGTATTGCTTTGAGCACTGACATTTTGCAGGTATCTGAGAAGAGCCAAGTTAATGAGGAAAGGAAGAAAACATAGAGAAAGAAGATTCATCTGGGTTCCATGCATGTTTCAAGATGGTTTAATTAGAGTGCACAAATAGATGGCCGTTGTATTTCTGAATATGACCCTGTTCGGATCGCTCCACTACAGCCCGTGCTGACTACGTGAGTGGTTGCCGCCAGATATAGCATTAGCGTTCCTGGGGTAAGGGTGATGCCAACACGGAGGTGACGTGAGGAACTGTTTGAAGTCTTCGAAGGCTTGTTGGGCTTCCGGAGTCCATTTGAAGGTGTCCGCCTTTTTGAGGAGCTTGAAGAAAGGCATGCCCCGTTCACCCAGTCGGCGAGAATGAACCGCTGAGTGCTGCCATGCAGCCTGCCAGCTTCTAACGTCTTTAAGGTGGTCGGGCGCGCCATGTTCCTTTGATGGCGTTGACTTTCTCCGGGTTAGCCTCGATGCCCGTAATAATGCGAGACGATGAAGCCGAGGTAACTTCCAGACAGCACTCCGAGAGTGCACTTTTCCAGGTTCAACTTCATCTTGAATCTTCGGAGGTTTTGGAAGTTTCTTCCAAGTCGCAATGAGATCTTCTCTAGACTTGGTCTTGATCACCACTCGTCGACGTAGGGCTTCCACGTTGCGCCCAATTCTGAGTGTGCAAACAGCGCTGAATAGCCGTTGGTAGGTTGCGGCCTGCCGTTTCAGACCGAAAAGGCATTGTGATATAGCAATACGCTCCAAACGGCGTTTGATGAAAGATGTTTTAAACATCTTGTCTCCCTCAGGCTAATTTTGATGATATCACTAAGTAGCAGTCGAGAAAAGCTGAGATAGGTCGCACCCCGCCGTTGGAATCAACCACCTGATCTATCCTGGGAAGACCAAATGGGTCCTTGGGCACCTTTGTGAGGTCGGTAGTCGACGCACATGCGCCATTTTTACCATTTTTTCTTTCCGGACCAGAACTGCGTTTGCCAGCCAGTCCGGTGGTAGACTTCCTTGATAGAACCCGGCTGCGAGGAGCTTTGGTGATTTCCTCCCAGATAGCATCCTTTGTGATCTTGAGCGAAGCGCCGCAGCCGTTGCTGACGGCTTCGGCGTCTGTCTCAGTACGTGTAGGGCGTCTCGTCATTCTCAACCCCCTTGGTACGGCCCAGCATGTCGTGGTTTCCACTGCGAAAATATCTTTGCTTGGCCTGGAGGAAGGTGACGAGCGCGTCTTCCTATTTGGGTCGAGTCCAAGTCCCGGCTTTCGGATGCTGTTGCGCCCGACTACTGCTTCGTGTGTTTTGAGGGGGGGGGGGGGGGGGGCCAGTTCGCAACTCTCTTTGTCGCAGGTGAAGGCGCTGACGCATCGCTGCGAAGGAAGGACTCCTGCTGCCCGGGCATCTTCAGCACCATGTATGTGTAGTGCGGGTATCGCCATGAATTTGGCGAGGGCGTCGTCCGAGTTATTGCGTGGTACGCGGTCTCGAAGTCGGCCAACCTCGAAGCAATGTTTCTCTGGCGGAAGTTGTCCGTGTTGCCGAAGGTACTGGCAAGGTTATCTGCCGAGTGGTGTGAAGACAGGCCGGGAATTATCCCACTGGAAGGGCGCGGTGCTCGGCCGTAGTTCTGAACGAGGAATTCTCATCTCGTCCAAAGTCTTGGCGAACAGGATGTTGAGCGCATTGCCTCCGTCGATGAGGGTTTCTTCAGCCTGATATTCTCTGACGACCTATTTTGGTCCAGTCAACGAGTGGATCTCTTCTTATTCGTCCCGGGGGAAATCGAAGTCTGGGTGATCTGCGCGATGAAGTGATGCCGTTCTGAACCACGCAGGTTAATGTGGGGGAGTGTTTGCTGGGGAACCATGTTGATGTCGCATATTGAGAGCTTCGCTTGCGTTTGGATTCGTCCGAGTGGTCCCAAGATGTGGTGAGTTCAGCTTGGGGATCTTGGAAATCATCAGCCGACCCGAGTTCTGGCTGTCTTTCCTTGTCGGCACCAGACGATGAAGCTTGCTCGAGGCGAACATCGTGAGCATGTTGGCAGCCTTGGCCGCGTGCCGGCCCTGGGTGAATGGGCAAAGGCCCGCTCATGACTTTCTGATAGTCGTTGTTCCGCTAGGCACGACCGACTGCGCTCCTGTTCGCCCACCTCGGTGTCCGACTTCCGCTTTCGGCTGCCAGAGTTGTTCTGAGACGGCTCAGTGTCGGCTTTCGCCTTGTTGTCTTTATTGTCGGGGCTCCTCTTTCTGTCGAGGCCTCGGCGACGCTTCAGCCCTCGGCGTATTTGTGCATTCGAAAGCTCGGACAGTGGAAAGGTGGCTCGAGTTTGAACTTCGCATGAGCGGGGCGTCTTACTCCTTGCGGGAAGGCAGGCGTGACGACCTCGTCTTTTAATACTTGGAATTTGATTGCGCTTCTCGGAAACCTTTTTAATTGAATTCACGCAGAACTCGTTCTTCTTTTGATGCAGCTGGTAAAGTCGTAGTTCAGAAGCCGGTCTCCCGTAGGTCCCCTGGAAGTTTAGGATGAACCACTCCCTGAGTTTCCCCAGGAAAACCGATACCCCTGGAGGCCTGTCAGCCGATTCCTGCCGATTCGGCTAATTGCGATGGGTAGGCCAAGGCTCTGCTTCACCCAGCAGTTTGAACTGCGAGGACGTAAACGGGAGCCAGGACTCTGGGTTGCGTCTTTGCCGTCGTACTTTTCGATTCCGTAGGCTTAAAGCCGACTGGCCAGCGACGTCCTGTAACTCCGAGTAAAGGTGGAATGCCTTTCGTCATCGTGAGACTGGGTTCGTTGGGCGGTAGCTGCTGTATGGACGAAGCGCTCGTTTATCCTCAGTCGCGGCGTTCATCCTTCTTTCGCGCTACTGTCGCGATCGGGCATATGTGTGGGAGGTTAGCGTTGTATTCGCACTCGGAGGTCTTGATTGAGCCGGCAGTCAAACTGCGACGCCGCCGGTTTGTCGTTAGTTGGTGTTGCGATCATTGTTGGCGGGGACTCTTCGCGCTGCCGAGTGGAGCCGGCCGCCCGACGTCGCGCCACAGATACTCCGCCGCTGGAGAAGCTGTCCGATGGTCAGCTTGGTGTTGCCTGACTGTTCTTGCTGCTGGTAGGCAGGCAGCTGATTCATCGCTTTATCTTTTGGCGATAGATGGTGGTGGCCTGGAATGATCCGCCCAAGCTGGAGCGTTGTCAGCAGAGTTTGCGGCGCCAACAACGTTCTGTTGTGGTTGATGAAGACGTCGTGGGTCGCCAACTTTGGTTATAGGAGGATCTGCTGCTGGGCGGCTCGCCCAGCCTGGCGTAGCCGTCCATTGCGAGCTTGGCGGTTGGCCTCCTCTTGTTGTAGTCGGCGCCCTCCTCTTGCCTGTTCTCTCTTTGCAGTCGGCGCACCTCGAAGTGGCGTTTGAAGCCGTGAAGATCTCGCTGGGGAGGGGAAGCTTGCTGGTAGAGTCCGATTGGTGCTCGAACCACTATCCAACTGGTCGGACTCCGAAGTAGTTATCGGATGTAGGACGAACTCCGACTCTCTAGATCCAATCTGAACGGTTCATGAACCGTGTCCAAACTGAAATCGCTGGAGGTCAGGTCTGCTGCGCAGGTTGTAGATGACAGCGTCACCGAATCCGTACAGGAGATTGACGACCTCCCCTTCTGCCTAACCCGCGCGGCTCAGCCTAGCACGAGTCGGATTGCCCAGGATGAGAGTTCTCGATGTCCGGCGATGTGTAGACTGTAAGAAATCGTCGAGGAGATCGCAGGCTTTGATTCACCGGGGGCCGCTGGCGCAACGCCGGCTGGCCTCCTCGGATGGCGAGATCGGATCTGGCTTCACAAGGAAAGATGCCAAGTTGATCGCGACGAATCAAGACTCCCGAAGGTGATGGTGTCTTCATTGGAGAACTGTAGCCCTTGACTCCGTTAATGGGATCCATTCGAATCTGTTGATGAAGAATCGCGCGGCCCCTACCTGGCGCCCAACTGCGATCTTGCACCGAATAATACTATGGGGCTACTTGGCGACCTCGGAATTCGGTGATTTAGAGGAACACAGAGAATTTTATAGGTTCAGCCCTCGATGTGAGGTAATACCCTACGTCCAGTGAGTTGTTATTCTCTGAGTGGTTTGTGACAAGATCTTGCCTGCCCTCACGGTCGGCCCTATCTCCCTTTATATACTAGGACAGGGTACATGATAAGGATTCAGCGGATACAACCAAGGGATTTCCTTCTAGAGGATAGAATCCTATCCGACTAAGAATATGTGTCCTATATACAAGTACAGCCTACGGGCACTGTCTTATCTCTAATACATTGGTCCGGCCACCTCTATCCGCATGGCCAGTACTGGTAATGAGGTACCCGGGGCCCATGCCTCCACACCACTCATCCGGACCCGCATCAGGAGCATCAAATGAAGAAGGTCTCATTGACAGAGAAGCGCTCTCAAACACTCCTGTCACCAAGACACTCGACGAGATGAATATCCCTTGTTCCGAACTACGGCCGAGGTATAGCGCCCTTTCCACAGGGGTTAATGCCTGGCCTATTCTTCCACTCCATCAGACAGATAACTCTACAGTTACGTTCGGCACGCCTGTGGGAAAACTTCCTTACAAGAACATTCTGCTCAAGGTTGCCGACTTCAGAGTCCGGTATCCACGCTATACTCGGACGGTCAGCACTAGCATATTCATGCAGTGTCCGAATATACATCATGATGCTCCAACTGCAGGACCAGCAGATGCTTTCCTTCGCAGCGATGTCCAAGGAAGCCTTCACCTGCGTAAGGAAGAGCTAACGAGCTGGCCACTCTCAAGAAGCGCAGTTGGGATGCAACAACATCTGACTAGCCCACTACAACAGCAAGCGAGGACGATTAAGTTCAGCAAAAAAACAGCGAAGCAGGAATCTCAGCGTACTCTGTAAACAAAAAAGATCCCCCTGGAACCCTTCCGCCCCTCCAAAATGCACTTGTTCAAGGCCGGACTCAACCCCAAATAGGAAGACGAGCTCATCACTTCCTTAGGCAAACAGGACATATTGCTTGGAAACCTTCCGACATGCCTGGTGTACCAAAGGAGGTGATCGAGCATTCCCTCAATGTCAAGCTGGACGCCAAACCAGTCAAAACAATGACTACGGTGCTTCGCACATTAAGACCAACAAAGATGGCTATTCAGGATGAGATAACCAAGTCCTTGTACCAGGTTCATCAAAGAGGTCTATCACCTGATCGCTTGGCAAACCCAGTCCTAGTCCGAAAAGGAATGGAAATAGCACATGTCCGTCAACTACACTGACTAAACAAAAGGACAAACTAGAGTATTGAACATGTATTCGACGGTTCTCTATGGACGCGGTGCAGGATGCGTCGGCTGATGTCACCCTAACTGGCGAAAAACTCAAGTACGTTCTCCAGATCACTTTTCGGCTCCACAGTGTTGTCGAGTACAGCACTCATCCACGGGCTCCCATGGCCATACACTCGGCACCACCGACTGGTCGTACGTGGGAATTCTCAACTCATGTACCAAAGTCATTGAAAGACTGGAACATGTCTCGACAATAATATGGGGTGGCTATTATAGGAGGTACGAAAGCTGAAAACAAGCTGGATGGGGCTAGAGAATAACTCATGTATTACACAATTACCAATGGAAGCTGGCAGATGAATTGGATAACATAGGATCCAAAACAACAAGTGTCCCGACTGCGAATTTTTATCAAGCAACTATTGAGCCATTAGTCAAGAAAAACTAGTGGCTTCAGCAGTACGGGCGAAACCACCCTGGCAAATAAATGAAGTGCTTAATTCATCTCAAGATTGGTGGACTCCAATCATCAGGTTCCTTTTAGATGACGAACTCCCAGAGGATTGCATTAAAGACAAACGGATCAAACATCAAAGCAAATGTTTCCTTGTAGTCGGAGAAGACCTTTACCGTCGAAGCGCATCCGGAGTCCTCACGCACTGTGTCACCATCTAAGGAGGGCAAGGCGGATCGCATCGATCCATTGGGCATCAATGGCAACCATGCTGCATCTAGGACGTTAGTCAGAAAGGCTTACATGCAGGGTTTTTTCTGCGTGATGCGGTTAACAGAGCTTAAAAACATAGTTAACCATGCGAGGGATGCAAGCTTGCAAGGCAAACACATCTTTCCAGCTCAAGAACTTCAAAACAATTCCAATCTCTTGGCCCTTGCAGTTTGGCTTGACAAGTCAGGCCGTTTAAGAACAGCGCCAAGAGAGTTCACATACTGTTCGCCTGGACAAAATTCATAAAGTGGATCGAGGCAAAACCCATTGCTACCATAATAGCGGCATGAGCAAAGAACTTCATCATGAGTATTTTATACCAATTTGGAGTTCCCAACAGCATCATAACGAACAATGGCACTCTATTCACTGGTGGTGTTTTCAAGATTCTATGACGACTCGGCATCAAGATTTAATTATGTCTGTGGCACACCCACAAAGCAAGGACAGTCAAACGTGCCAATGGCATGGTCTTACAAGATATCAAGACTAGGATCGACTGACTGCAACCATATGCAGAAGCGGTGGGTACAAGATCCTACTGTTCTCTGGTCGTTTAAGAACACGATACTCGGCTGGTTAGGATCAACTCACAAAATAAGGCAATCAGCAGGGGTGAATGATTGCTAGAGTTCAAAAATAAAATTTAACACTTCCCGTAATCACCAAAACGTGAAAAACCGCGTCAGAAATCTGGACAGAACGTTGTTTCGTCACTAAACAGATTAGTCGTAATCCGAATTTGATCGACCTTGAAAATTTGTCAGAATAAACTAGACAAAATTTTCAAACAAACGAAAACAAGAATCACGTCAATCGGACTTTGAATCTGAGATATTATATGAAACAATATTACTGAACAGGAAGGTTGACGGAAATTAATTAACCCTTAATTAATGATTTTAAACGAGATCGAAAATAATAAACCAACCAAACTTTCCAGAACACTAGAAAACCCATAGCTAGATTTTAGATCAAAAAAACCAACCCAAATCTTAGAGAAAACAAATCAATCTAAAATCCATTGCTAGGCGTGCATAAAGATGAACGAGAAAGAGGGATTAATTACCGCACTAATCTTCCATAAACTTTACCTTTATTACCAAGATTGTGCTTACAAGATGTTTCTCCAAAACATTCAAAAGATTTCTCCATGACAAATTTGCTCTCTAGAAACCCTAAAAAAATCTCACCAAAAATTAATAGGGAGTTACTATTTATAGAATCAAAACCCCTTCGTGGGCCATCTGGACTGTTGCCCTTGTTCTGGACCGCGCACCTCCATGCTGCCACGTACATCATGGTATGTAGCACCATGTCACGTACTCCTTTTCTTTTTTAATTTTTCCAGTGTTTATACACTACATTGCGAAGCTCGTTCTGAATATCTTCCCACACAGTTTTGCAACATCGTGTATCATCTTGTGTTCTACCTTGTCACCCGACATCCTTGATCGTTCTGGACCTAAACTCCTCTCTGAGTTTATTTCCGATCCGCCGTTGACCAAGGTTGACCCAAGTACTACACACAAATAGACCAAACTACCGTTTTCGGGGCAAACGATATTCATAACCTGACCCACGTCAGTCGTCACACGCTTATCACACTTTCAATGCCAAGTTATAAATCACAAGATAAGCCAATTTTTCAGCACATGATTTTACAATCCCCCCTGATGAAAACATGCAACAACATATATAAACATGAATTTGATTACCGTCGCAAAAAGTCCTTTTTAAAGAAAAATGAAAACTAAATAAAAATCGTGAAAAGATTATAAAACTGTATATAAACTCTCCCCTTTTTGACTATGAGTTCATCAAGAATACAAAAGAGAAAATTTTTCAATTTTGTACCAACTTTTATTGTGAGCACCACAAATCATCAATGTAAACAAACTCACAATGCCATGCCGAAAAGTAATTTGCACTTCACATCCATACACATGCCAATGTAAATCTACCCTATAACTAAAAATCAAAATACTATTAATAATTATTGCAAACATGAATTTCTTTCTCAACTATTTCAAAACTTGCAAGCATTAAGATAATGCACTTCATTGTTGTCTTTTTCTTAAAAAAATTGAGAGCTTGACTGATTTCAATCATAATATAAAACTGGCCGGAATATATGCACATCAGCCTTACTTTTCAATCCGTTCAAGCCTATGTCTTTTGACAATTGCAAGTTAAGAACCAGGTTTTCGTCATACACAACTTCTTCAAGTTCATACCAAGACAATAGTAAGACCGCCTAAGTCTCGTTAAGAAGAAGGTGACAATGCATATTCCTTGATCTTTCTCACATTTTTATAGCACATAATTTCTGATCTTTTCTCATATTTCTCATAGCATATTAGCACATTTAAACAAGATCAAAAATAGATAAGAAAGTTCAAATCATGTCAAGGATTAGTTCAATTGTATTGCATTGATAGTAGTCATGCAAAGACCAATCATCACACACTTATATAGAAACATGAAAGCACTCATACCTTTATGACATGAATATGGCTGCAAATAATACATATGAATCATATGTTGTTATTGCTCATTAGTTATCAATTATTTTTTATTTTTTTTATTTTTTTTTAAAAATTTCAAACAAAACATACCAATAATAGAAGATATGTTTTAGCAAAGAGTTAAAACTCCCCCTCAAAATAAACCCCATTGATGAATAACCCTAAGTTCTCCCTAAGATAAACAAAACGAGAAGAATCAAAGTTGTGAAAAATCTGCAATTGATGTTCAGTATCCACATGATGGAAGTGCCACGATTATTTTTCAATATGATCTCTAGAAAGTGAAATCTAATTATCAATATTTTTGTCCTAGAGTGTTGTACTGGATTCTTAGCAATACAAATGACACTTGTGTTGATCACAGAAAAGCGGAACATTTCCAAAAGTATACCATTATCCTTAAGTGTAGCTACTATCCAAAGTATTTGAGAACAACACTAGCAGTAGCCACATATCAGATTCAGTAGTTGATTGTGCTACAGAGGATGTTTTCTAGATGACCAAGCAACAAGTGAATCTCCCCAAAAGAAACAAGCACCAGAAGTACTTTTCCTATCAAGTCTACATCCTCCAAAATCAGTATCAGAAAAAGCTCTTAAGCTAATACATGATGATGCTGATACCATATAACAAAGTCTTTAGTGCCATGAACATACCTGAGAATTCTCTTAATTGCTTGAAGATGTGAAGCACGTGGGGAAGCTTGAAACCGTGCACATAAATATACAGCAAATTGTATATCCGGTCTTGAAGCAGCAAGATACAAAAGTGAACTAATCATAGTCCTATACTCCTTTTGATCAACTGGCTCACCTTCCTCATCAGGATCAAGTGTAGATGTAGCTCCCATAGGTGTCATGATGGGTTTGCAATTCTCCATTCCAAAACGACATAGAAGATCCTTCGTATACTTACTTTGATGCACAAATATACCTTCTTTTGTTTGTTTGATTGCAATCCCAAAAAGTAAGTCAATTCACCCATCATACTCATATCAAATTCATTACTCATAGTTTCTGAAAACTGAGACACCAAAGCATGAGATGAACAACCAAAGATGATGTCATCCACATAAATCTGAACAAATAATTGATCATTGCCTTGCTTAAGAACAAAAAGCGTTTTGTCTATCTTTCCCATGGAAAAACCCTTTTCAAGAAGGAAGTTTTTCAACCTATGATACCATGTTCTAGGTGTTTGTTTTAAACCATACAAGGCCTTAGATAGTTTAAAAACATGATTTGGATATTTGGAATTTTCAAAACCAGGTAGTTGCTTAACATAAACTTCTTCATTGATAAACCCATTTAGAAAAGCACTTTTTACATCCATTTGATAAAGTTTAAAACTTTTAGAAGCAGCAAAGGCTAACAAGATTCTAATGGCTTCAAATCTAGCAATAGGAGCAAAGGTTTCATCAAAATCTAAACCTTCTATCTGTATAAAACCTTGAGCAACCAACCTAGCTTTGTTTCTAACAACTACACCATCCTCACTTTGTTTATTTTTAAACACCCATTTAGTTCCAATGACAGAATGATTAGAAGGAGGTGGCATTAGTTTCCAAACTTTGTTACTTTGAAAGTTCTCTAATCCTTCATGCATGGCATTGATCCAAGATTCGTCAGTTAATGCATGTGATATATCTTTGGGTTCAAAAGACGCAACAAACGCTGAATGAGCATGAGAGTTTGGATCATTAAACCTGGAACGTGTCACTTTTTCATGAAGATTACCAAACATTTGTTGAGGTGGATGTATTCTTTGAATGTGCAAGGGAGCTGTTGCTTCAGAAACTTCACTTTCTTCTATTTGATCTCCTACATGCATAGATGATGTGGAATTTTGAGGATGCTCAGTTGTAGGTGAAGTTGTGGTAGGTACCGGATCTGTTGCAATTGATTGTGTAGGAGGAGTTAAAGCTTCAGCTACATCATCATCATCATCTTCATCAACAAAATGTCCTCCCCCTAAATATATACACCTGTACCTATAATACTTGGACTAGTACCTGGGCTAGTCTCATCAAAAGTAACTTCATAGGTTTCTATTATTTTGTTAGTCTTCAAAACTAGAACACGATAGGCACGAGAATGAGTAGAGTAACCAAGAAATATGCCATCAATTGATCTAGCCTCAAATTTATCTAAGTTTCCAGATTTCAGCACAAAACATTTGCATCCAAACACACAAAAGTGAGAAACACTATGCCTATGATCAAACCACAGCACATAAGGAGTTTTACCAAGCTTTGATCTCAAAAATACACGATTTGAAACATAGCATGCAGTAGATATGGCTTCAGCCCAAAATTTTCTAGGAGTAGAAAATTCATCTAGCGTAGTCCTAACCATCTCAACCAAGGTTCTGTTTTTTCTTTCAACTACACCATTTTGTTGTGGTACTCTAGGTGAAGAGAATTGATGATCAAGACCCTTTTCAGCACAAAATTGATCAAAAGAAGAATTTTTAAATTCAGATCCATTATCACTTCCAATTACTCTAAGAGCTCCTGGGTGATCAACAGATAATCTAAGAGCAAGACTTCTAAAAAAGCTAAAAGCCTCATCTTTAGATGCCATAAAATAAACCCAAGAGTATTTAGAGAAGTCATCAACTATTATCAGCACGTACCACTTACCTCCAAAAGATTGAACTCGTGATGGTCCAACGGTATCAAGGTGTAGAAGTTGTCTTGGTGCGTTTGTCATCACCATAGTAAGAGGTGGATGTGAACCTGCACGCATCTTACCATGTCTACAAGAAGAGCATACTATATCGCTATCACCCTTAAGCTTAGGCAGACCACGTATAAGATCCAAACCACTAACACGTGTTAAATGATCAAAACCAATATGGCCAAGTCTACGGTGCCAAAAGAATAAGTCTTTAAAGTCATTGGCAACTAGACACCTATGCTTAACAGAAGATGATACATCAAAATCAGCTTTAAACACTCTCCCAAAACGTGTAATATTAAAGACAAGATCTCCTGAAGCATCTAATACTCTACATCTACCTTTCTTAAAGCACACTTCAAGATCTTCATCAATCATTTGTGAAACGGAAAGCAAGTTATATTTCAAGTTCTCAACAAGAGCCACATCCTTGAACATAAACTTATCGCTCACATTTACTGTACCTTTACCACAACCATAGAAGTAGAAGCATCTCCAAAAGTTACCTTTTCAACATGCGATGCTCCTGTGAGATAGGAGAACCAATTCTTGTCACCGGACATGTGGCGTGAGCATCCGGAATCCACTAGCCAAACGTTCTCCTTTCTCGCGCGAAGTGCCTCATTGTCGTTGTCGTTGTCGATGTCACTATTGGTGACGCTTCTGCTACTTGCCATCATACATAGACCAATCAAGCTTTTCTTGCCTTTGGAAGTAGCATCATCATCACTCTCGGTGTCCACATCGCTTAGATTTACCTGTTCAAGAGCAGAGAGAACACGGTGCACTACCTTTTGGTTCAAATACCCCTTCTTCTTAGTGCTCTTGAGTGTTCGCTTCTTGTCACTCTCTACCTTGTCTTCCTCCTCATCTTCATCCCTATAAATTCTTGCTAGAAATATTGGACATTTAAGATGAAGGTGATTAAGCGAACCGCATTCAAAACATCTCTGAGGTTCTCCACCATTTGCTCTCTTTCTGGATCGAACATTTTGCAAAGCTTTTGTGAAGCGAGTGGAGAGGAGTGCCAAATCATCTTCAGGAAGTTGTTCTAGCTGTTCATCAGTTAGTGAAGACAAAGAGAACAAAGCATAGCTAGATGAAGAGTTATCACCAATAGAGTTGTTAGTTTGTGAAGCTAAAGCTATTGATTTATTAGCCATATTTTTTCTAGCAAAAACATCTAGCTCATGAGTTTTCAATTTAGAATAAAGCACATCTAATGTAAGTGTACTCATGGTAGTAGATTCTCTAATTGATGTTACCTTCATCTCCCATATAGACATATCTAAGGCTCCTAGCAATTGACGAGAATTTTCAGCATCGGTCTATATAACATTAAAAGAACGCAAGTTGCTAAGAATCTTGTTAAAGCGAGCAAAGAAGTCATCAAGAGATTCACCGGGTTTCATCTCAAATCGCATATATTCCTTTTTATACATATCTTGACGTACCACTTTTACCGTGTTTGATCCTTCGTAATAATCACAAAGTGTTGTCCATACCTCATGTGCTGACTTGAGATGCACCACACGGTCAAAGTCGCTTCTTCCTAGCCCTTGAATAATCAAATTCCTTGCCTTGCTGTTAGCCTCCACCTGTGGCATGTTCGCTGCTGTCATTGCATCGTTTTCAGGAACTTGATATGGCTTATAGATCTTCTCCCATATCGCAAAGCCTTGAGCTTGAATGTATGCCTCCATCTTAGCCTTCCAATACTGAAAATCAACACCATCAAAAACACAAGGTTTTGTGGAATACCTGTCCGTCAACATATTTTCTAATCACCGGTTAAGATCAATTAGAAAAGATAATAAAATAAATAACCTTGCTCTGATACCACTTGTAGGATCGACTCACAGTAAGATAGGCAATCAGAAGGGGGGGTGAATGATTGCGTAGGTCAAAAATAAAATTTAACACTTCCCCCTAATCACAAAACGTGAAAAACCGCGTTTTCAGAATCTAGACAGAACGTTGTTTCATCACTAAACAGATTGTAGTCATAGATCTGTAACTCCGATTGACCTGAAAATTTGTCAGAATAAACTAGATAAAATTTGCAAACAAACCCAACCAGAATCACATCAATCGGACTTCTAGATCTTGAGATATTAATGAAACAATATTACTGAACAGAAGGTTGATGGAAATTAATTAAACCCTAATTAATTGATTAAACGAGATCTGAAAATAATTAACCAACCAAACTTTCCAGAACACTAGAAAAACACCATAGCTAGATTTTAGATCAAAGTAACCAACCCAAATCTTAGAGAAAACAAATCAATCTAAAATCTATTGCTAGGCATGCATAAAGATGAACGAGAAAGAGGGATTAATTACCGCACTAATCTCCCATAAACTTTACCTTTATTACCAAGATTGTGCTTACAAGATGTTTCTCCAAAACATCCAAAAGATTTCTCCATGACAAATTCGCTGTCTAGAAACCCTAAAAAAATCTCACCAAAAATTCACAAGGAGTCACTATTTATAGAACCAAAACCCCTTCGTGGGCCATCTGGACTGTTGCCATGCCTAGACCGCGCTAGGCCCGCGCACCTCCATGTGCTACAGTACCCCATAGTACTGTAGCACCATGTCATACTCCTTTTCTTTTTCGATTTTTCCAGCGTTTATACACTGCCTTACGAAGCTCGTTCTGAATATCTTCCCACACAGTTTTCATCCACCGAGTTTCACTTTGTGTCCCACCTTGTCATCCGACATCCTTGACCGTTCTGGACCTAAACTCCTCGCTGAGTTTATCCCGATCTGCCGTTGACCAAGGTTGACCTCAAGTACCTACACACAAATAGACCAAACACACCGTTTTCGGGCACAGATATTCACAACCTGACCCACGTCAGTCGTACACACGCTTATCACACTTTCCAATGCCAAGTTCATAAATCACGAGATAAGCCAATTTTTTAGCACATAATTTTACACGGGCAACAGAGCAATCCCCTTTCTTTCTAGTCTATGGTGCTAAGGCTATGTTACCAACCGAGTTGGAGTTCGGCTTACCATGAGTTCAGGCCCACTCAGAAGATAAAGCAAACAAAGACTGACTGGTCGAACTCGATCAGTTGGAAGAAGCAAGGGACATTGCCACTATTCAGTCGGCAAGGTATCTTCAAGGCCTACGTCGTTATCACAGTCGAAATGTTCATGGCCGCACCTTTTTGGTGGGAGATCTCATCTTGAGAAAAATACAAACCACCAAAGACAGGCATAAACTATCCCCTTTATGGGAATGGTCGTTCATTATCGCTGAGGTAACACAACTAGGTGCCTACCGGCTAAAGACAGAACATGGTGCCCTAGTCAACAACTCATGGAATATAGAACAGCTATGTCCTTTCTATACCTGAGTCTTGTATTATATTTTTATGCATGAATAAAGTTCTTTACTCTGACTCACTACATCGCTTGTCCCAACCGAGGAGTGAGTCGGGGCTACATGTATTATATGCCTTGTTAATAAAATCCGAGCTTGTTTTATCTAAGTCATAAAGTTCTACAAAGACTATGCTAAGTTTGCCCGAGTATAGCTCTGCAAGGTGAACGTTTTTTCCTAAGTTTATCTCAATCTAATCGGTGCAGACTACGTAGTTGGGTAAAACTAATGACGACTCAGAATAAGCAAGTACTCGGCAGCATTTTACAGACATTCACAAAAGTCTTTACAAAAGTCATACATGTTCATCAGTGGACACCAACTGCATAATTGTTCTGTTTTTTACATGCCCAGGTCCTCGGCTATTGGCTTCGCGGTTGCCCTCACCTGGCTGATTAGCTCTAGTGCCTCTTCAGGAGTTGTTCCCTCAGCAAAACCCTCACCAATGGCCTCGATGGCTACCCTAGGGTAGATCGATTTGGTCATTGCAAGAACTTGGATGATGCTAACAGCTACACGCTCATCTGAGTACTTCTTCAAGATACTCGGGGCTTCGCTGAGGCATTTGTGAACTTGGGTGACGGAACTGGAGCTGGTCCTAGGATGATGAGGCTGCATGATGTCCAAGAGCGCCTTCACGCATTCAACAATGACTTCCCGTGATTCTTTGATCATCTTAATCTCTTCCGCAAAGGTGTCAAACTAAACCTGGGCATTGGCTTTTGAAGCTGTTCAGATGCATCGACAAGAATATTGGTTAACCAAGACAAGCGGTCGGAGCAAGAAGTAGTCAAGCCAAGATCATGGTCAAGCAGGAGACTCACTAGCATAGTTGGCCTCCACCTTGGCTTTGGCCTTCTCCACTTTCTTTAGCTCTTTGTCTAGCTTTTCCCTCTCCTTTGTCTAGGCTTTTCGCTCGGCTTCGAGGGCTGCAATGCAAAATAGTCAAAAACTCAAGATTGCAGCCAAAACTCAACAAGGAAGTCGAGAATCAATAATGCTAGGGAAATCTACTCAGGATTTACTTGGGAGGACAACACGGAAGACTTACTTCTGATCTTTTCAGCTTGGGTCTAGTTTTCATCCCTGAGCTTGTCTACCGACCCCCTCAGCCACGTCTCCCTCTCTTGGCTGGTTTGCTCCAGGTCGTCCTTGGCTAGCTGGAGCTAGCGCAATTGTTGTAGCTAAGGGGTGAGCTTGGTCAGGACTTTGCTCATCTTTTCCGAGCGATCGACGATCTTCTGCTTAGCACTAACCAGGGGTAGTTGGGGTCAGTAGGCAGAATATCAGATCAACAGAAGTTGTAATGCATTCAACATGGCAAGATTTGCAGTATACCTAAACTCCCTTCGACACGGCGATTGCAGCATACATCAGATTCCTTTGCTCTCTCAGTGCTGCTTGCTCGTCATGCTCGAAGCTCTCCGCTACCCCCTCGGGGGTGACCAAGTAAAATGTCCTTAGGAAGTTGCGCGGAGGGGCTTTGAGCCTAGGGAGATTTTGTTCATCAGAAGATGTCGATACTGTTGGTGATGGGGTCCTAGCCCTTGGGTCAACAGCTACATGGGCTTCAGGGATCGACTCGGGGGCTGGTGTTGCAATTTTAGCATCCACTCCCTGGTTGGCCGGCGCTGGTGGCTCTGCTATCAAGGCTGCTTTAGCTTCAGCAGCTAGGGTAGCCTCTGGCTCAGCAGGTAGCATTAATGGCTCTGGTTCGGCTGGGATGGGCTCGGTGGCAAGAGTTAGTGGCATAGTCCCCTTGAGATCTATTTCAATTCGCTTCCTGCACAACATATCAAATATCAAGACACTACCATATCATTCAAGATTCTCAGAAGATTGAAGATTTTTTATTACCTCTTGGAAGTCTTGAATTTCCATAGAGGTGCTCCTAAGGACGTCGGTGAGGGGCTCGAGAGCCTGCTTGATGGCGGTGAGCTACCAACTGTTGGGCTAGTCGGCACGGTAGTCGACGGTGGCAAGTTGGCTGCGACTGGCTCAGTGCCTGAAGCAGCCGACTGCAAAGTTGGGGCACTTGGCGCTGCTGACCTTAGGCCCGGCGGCGCTGGCCTTGGGCTCGATGGCACTAGCCTCTGGCTTGGTGGCATCGGTCTCGGGCTTGGCCACCTGGGGGCTAAACTAATAGGATCTTTGATCTTTAGGTTCCCTAGTGTTGCACTCAGCGTGTTTTTCTTCTTGCCCGGGTCTGCAATTGGTCTTTTCCCAATCCTCTTGGGGCTGGGTTGGGCGGCAGAAGGGCTGGCTGGCTACTTCTTTGGTTTTATGGCCAGCTGATCCTAGGAGTCGTTATCGAACTCCTCACAGTCCTGCAAGTATTTCAACAATATATGTGTCACACATTGTAGAACAAGCCAGGACAGATATCAACAAATATTCATCAGAGGTGAATAACAAGCTAGCATCAATATCTTCAAGGTTACCTTTGACCAGGGCCTGCCCTTGCAGTAGGGCTTGGGGGTGCACTCCTCATCCTCGGTCTCCACCACCCCATTGACAAAGAAGCCGAGCAAGGTATCAGTAACCTTATTCTTGTCGGCTACATTTGGGTATTTTCGGCTGGGGTCATCTTTACCCTGGTAGTCCTAGCTGAAATGGCTCCTAGCCTTCAGTGGTCTGGTGCGGTGATTGAGGAAGCAACTTGCCACCTAGGGACTAGTCAGCCCCGTGCTCTTCAAATGGTTGATCCTCTCCATCAGCTGGTATACCTGCCCCATTTCTTCATAAGTTGGCACTGATGACTAGCTTGGCAGAATGGTTGGTGGAGCACCAGAGAAAGGGGGTAGAGAGGGTTCAAAGTTGGAGCAGAAAAACCACTCTCTGTGCCAACCCTTGAGTGATGTCTTCAGAGGAAAATTGAGATAGGCCTTCTTCATTTCGTTCCTAAGCTGAAGTCTGCCCCCCCCCCCCCCGATGGTTTGGATTTTATTTTTAGATGGCTGGGACTTTATGTGGAATAGGTACCAAAAAAGATTGAAGTGGGGTTTGACCCCCAGAAAACCTTTGCACAAAGTAGCGAAGATTGAAATATGGAGAATAGAGTTGGGATTCAAATTCACCAATTCTATTTGGTAGAAAGACAAAAGCTGGTGAAGGAAATCCAAGGAGGGGAGGGCAAGACCGTGGTTGAAAAACAAAGTGAAGATGACGGTCTCACCAGATTTGGGCACCGGCATAGACTCCCCCTCCGTGGTGTGCCAGTGGTTGACGTCTTGTTACTATAGAATCATCCACTTCTCCATCAACTTTAGCTTCACTAGCTACAGTCTGACATCGGCCAGACTCTGGCAGTAATATTGGGGATCTCAAATGGAACCCTCGGCATTGTTGGAGGCGAGAAATTTGGGGGAATGGATTGAGGAGATTGGGAGCAGATGTGGCGGAGCAGATCCTAGCGAGTCTCGAGTGGGGGGTGCAAGCTACAGAAAACTCTAGCGAGGTGGAGAGCACGAAATTTGGGCGTGGAGTAGGAAGGCGAAACGATTTGGCAAACTAGAGAAGAAGGAGGAATCTTTTCTCTCTCTCCCCGCTTTATAAAGCCTGTGCTGATAAGTGGGCCTGGGCCGATAATTCAGTACTGGGCCACAAGATATGAGTTTTTAAATGGCATGCCCTATTGGACCGATTGCTAACTGTGTTAAAATCATAGTGCATATGCTATTTTACAGAAACCGATTAAATAATCAGATATGCTTCAAGGAAGCCTAATTGTTGGACACATATGTTCAGATATCTGAATTATTTACCAGGTATTGTGGGCATATCCTTATAAGGATCAACAGCTGGTCTTCATTAAAATTAGGGATGCAGGTATCTCTCAAGTACACCTAACCACATATTGGGTTAAAATCCATGAAATGGTACTCGGCTTATATGCTTAGCCAACAATTGCCCTAAGCAAAAATTTTTCTAGCTAACATGATGCTGAAGAGTCTAATTTCCGAGTAGTATACTACTCGGGAAAAACTAAAAGGTTAAAGATCTTTGACTTTATGTTTAATTGTTTCATAATTAAGCACAAAGTCGGGGGCTACACCTAATAGGTGCGCCTATTCGGCGCACACTATTCATATTTTTGCACGATGACCTTCATAGCCTCATTGCCAGCTGATATGATGCAGGACTTGGAGAAGAAGCACTTGGATGATGACTACTCGGGAGCAAAGCACTCGAGAAGTCTTCACCAAGGAGGATGAGCACTCGGCATTAGCTGTGACTCAACTATGAAGGTCTCAGGGGCTACTGTGGAGGCCATGGGCCCCGGGTACCTCAAGAGAAGCATTAAGGCCACTCGGACAAAGGATGGGTCTAATCTTGTAATTAGGGATACAATAGGACTCAGTATACATTACCTTGTATGACAAAGAAAGGATATAATCCTAGTGGGCACATTGTGTTCCTAGAAGGAAATCCCTTGGTCGTTGTCTGACTGGGATTCCTACCTTGTAACCCTGTCTCCTCGGTATATAAGGACAAGCAGGGTGCCCCCTCGAGGGTATATCAGAATCTCACCAGAGAAACCTCAAAGGCAATACACAACAGCTGAAAGTAGGGTATTACCTCACCTCGAGGGCTTGAACCAGGATAAATTGTTTCGTGTTCCTTTGCAATCTACCAAGTTTAGGTCTCACGAGTAGCCCTATATTATTGTTATTGATACAAAACATCAAGAATCGCACTCCAAGTGTAGCTTGGCAAATTGGTCCAGTCCCTGAGCGTAGAAGATAGGCTCGTAGCCATGAGTTCCTGTTACACGTATTTAGATCTGGGCCCTAGATTATAAACATATCGGATGAGTAGCATCTGATGTAGAGAACAATCACCCGAAGAAAATCTAAATATTTTATAATGGATGTAAATATGTGTTCCTCCTTTTATTGATTTTAATTTCCCCCAAATAGTTGACTCCTTACATTTAAACACTCTGCCCGACTAGTCATAGCCCCCGACGCCGGGAGTCAGCTCATGGCTATTTCCCAGACACGTGTTTTGGGTGACTTGAGTTCATCTTTCATGGAGCAAAGCTTCACGGATCAAAATTTATGCTACTCAAGTACTTTTGCAACCATTAAGAGTAAAAAACAGAAAGTGTGTAGCATGTACACCTATTAGGTGTAAGCAGCTACGGTATTGGTGAGGCCGATTGAGGAATTGTCGATCTCATCCCCCTAGATCCGATCCCAACTAGTGCTAAGCCGTATCTGAGTCAAACCATAGGGAAGTAAGTTGCATCCGGCCCTATTTGGATGAGAATATCATATAAAGGAGAAAATATTTATCAGAAAGCTACTTAGCTGTTTGGTATTGCACGAGCTGGGAGTGGGGATGCCATCCTTGAGTTTGAGCTTTTGAGCCCCTAAGCATGTCACTTATTGTTCTAATAAGCTTCAGTTCTAGGAGGTCATGGATGGTTGCGATCAATTGCCTCGATGAGGTCCTCAGATTTTCGCTTGCAGTACCTTGTTTTTTATGGTGCCGTGTCATCCGACTCATGTCGGTCTCTCTGTCGGGGCAAAGGAGACATACTTGTTGGCCGTCTCGAAGAGAGCTTTGACTGTAGTCGGTGTCTTCTGAGTGAACTTGGCGATGAACGGTGTGTCTTTGACTCCCTTGCGGAAGACAGCGGTGACTGTCTCGTCTTTGATCTTGGGAATAGTGTTCCTCTTCTCAGAGAAGCGCTTGATGAAGTTTCGGAGTGACTAAGTGACATTGATACAAGTCCAATTCAGATCCTGGCCTCTCGTAAGTGTCTTGGAAGTTTACCATGAACCGTTCATGGAGTTCTCCTAGGAATCGTTAACTAGGTCCGCGTAGAGTCAGCTAGGACGACAAGAAGATAATTGGCCATTGCCTTGTGGTCACCTCCAATGACTTGGATTGCCAAGGTATATACTATCAACCAAGATTTTGGGTTGGTCTTGCCATCGTACTTGTCGATCCTAGTCAGCTTGAAACCTGATGGCTAGTCGACTTATCGTAGCTCACTCATGTAGGCCGAAACTCCGTTGTCCAAGTGGGGGCTCTGGCTCCGACTGCGGCGGCGAAATCGCTCATGATGGAGGCCAAAATGCTCATGTTCATTTTCCAGTCAGCGGCATTCATCTTCTTTGCATTCACGACATCGAATGTTAAGGTCTTGACGAAGATCTTGGCGTAGCCGATCTCGAGCGTCATGATTATCCCGGTACCTATCGTGTTGATATCGTCGATGATCGTCATTGTGGCCTTGCGATCCACGATTGGACTCTAAGTGGCGAGGGTCGGACCCCATCGCTTGGCATCATGGCGTGATTGATGACGTTGCAGCGTCAGAAGACATCTTGTTGGAGGGGATTAATGTATCACCAGATTTCTAGCATTGTTGTACCGTTGCTGCTGTTATCATGGCTTTAATCCTGGCTATAGTCAGCATAGCTTGGTGATCGGGCCCAAGCTGCAGGGTGTCTAGAAGTGTAGTAGCGGCCACAACGTTCTATTGTGGAGTGACGAAAATGTCGTGGTCACCCACTCTGTTCTTGAGGATTTCTTGTTGTGCTTGCCACCCGGTTTTACATAGCTCGTGGTTGCATGCGTCCTGTTCCGACACTGGTCTTCTTCCTCCTGTTGCTCACGCAGTTAGCAAGCCTCTTCCTCTTTTGCTCACATAGTTAGCATGCATCATGACATGGAGTGGCCACTTTTGATGCCATAAAGACTTCACGTGGAGGTGAGAAGCTTCGCGAGCTACCGTTCGACTGAGTGTTGGAATCCAAGTATGGAAGAAGGGTGATGATGACTCCAATCTCCATGGACCCGATCCTGAGCAGCTCTAGGCCGCATCCGAGTTGAATTCTAGGAAATTGGGTTTGTCACATCAGATTGGAGCTGAAGATTGCTACGGCATTGTCGAGTCCAAGTGGGGGATTGATGATCTTGTCTCCCCTAGATCCAATCTCGACCGGCTCAGGGCCATGTCCCAGTCGAATACTAGGAAAGAGAGTTGCCCCGAGACTTGTAGATCTTGGGTATTGCAGGATCATGTTGTCGAAAACTGCCATAGCGTTGGGTAGGCCAACTAGCGTGAAGTTGGCTTGATCCCTGGCCAACCGGGTTAGAATTGAGTCGGACAGGGTGAGGTTGCTAAAGCCGTCAGCGATGAAGTCGGCGCTCCCGAATCTGATGGCTTGTCCGAGAGAGAAAGCGATGCCGTCGACTCCAGTGACTAGATCTATCGGGCTTGATGACAATGATCTTGACAAGGCCCCTACCTGACGCGCCAACTGTCGATGTTTTATATCGACTGTATTAAATACAAAACTATTCATCGAAGCTAAACTCGATAGACTTCGAAAGGCAAAACAATTTATACTGGTTCAGGAACTCGGGGTGAGGTAGTATCCTACTTTTAGTTGTGGTGTGTTGCTTTCATCATATGGATTGATCTGCCCCAGGGGGCTTCTCACCCCTCGTTATATATGTGGAGGGCTGAGGGTTACAGGGTAAGAAACCCAGTCGGGTATGACCCAGGGTATTCCTTATCAGTCATAGAGAGTCTAGCTATGATTATATCTCTTTTCTTGTCTTGCAAGGTAACAGAAAATCGAGTCTTACTCTATCTCCAATTGTAGGGGCCGGCTCACCCTCTGTCCGAGTAGCTGTAATTGTCTTCCGTGAGATACCCGGGGCTAATTGCTTCCACACCAGCACAGATTTACACCCGAACAATGAAGCCCCTTTATCACACACTTATGTGTAGGTAGTACACCCAAACAATGATGTCCTGTTTCGTAGTAGTGTAGGAAGCTGGTGATAAATCCATGATCAGACTAAATTTGTATTGGAAGTACACCCACGTGTGTGTAACTGGCACTGGGATTTGAACCTCGTTAGGTTTAGTCGCACAAGGAGTGCTGCAGTAAGTTGGATAGATGCCACACATGACGGGCAAGTTTAGGGCCACCAGCATACTGCTGCTGACATTTCTTATAGCCCCGGCTGCAAGCATCATACAGTGCTGTGGGATGTTAAAGCGAGGAGGGTGACGACGAAAAAACACTTCATGGCTGTGGGATGGAGTGCTCTTCTTCTCTCTGATTTTCTATTGTGATTTCTTGAATAATTTGTGAGGAGCGTCTTGATGCTGCACTCCTTTATATAGTCGTATTGGCTTGATCTCTACACGTACACACCCGTCACTTTTGCTATTGTGTAATTTGCTTCGTTGCTTGTGTCCATTGAGATGACTGTATACTTTTGCCTTGTAAGAGAATCATTTGGAATGTTGTGTTTGGTGGAGCTACGCATGTAGTTGGATTTGTCATCGTAAAGGCACTTTGCTGCATATTTCATCGGATCGTTAGCCATAATTGATAACTGGCCATCAGCCCGTGCTTCATACTATAAATATTAAAATTATATTATAGTATTATTTAAACACGCTCGTTAATTTTCAAATTATAGTGGCTTATAGTGAAAAAAGAGTCCACGGCAGTTGCAACTTGCTCCCTATGTTTCTTTAATATGTGACATTGGTTATTTCAAACATATAGTAGAAAAATAGAGGAAGCACAAATTATTACTTTTCAATTTTAAAATTAAATTCATAAAACACTCAACTGAAAGTCCAAGATCGGTACGATATCATATTTATTAATTACGAAATTATTAAATTATAAGCCATGCTATTTTTAATTGTGTTATTGATTTAACACAGACTCTCACAAACAATCTACGGTCATGATAATCCATCAAATTGAATTAAATAGATAAAATATCACAACTACATATTTCTTAATACTGAATTTTA
This sequence comes from Oryza meyeriana var. granulata, assembly GCA_003991445.1. Classification (NCBI taxonomy): domain Eukaryota; kingdom Viridiplantae; phylum Streptophyta; class Magnoliopsida; order Poales; family Poaceae; genus Oryza; species Oryza meyeriana. The sequence continues at coordinate 67,826 of RYFJ01002109.1, forward strand.
AAATTATTGAAATTTGGAAAGGCTAAAATAAAGAATCAACAACATTTAGAATGCCATGTTTTACTTAGTTGGGAGGGAAACGAAAGTAAAAAAAAGGGAAGGGTCCATTGTATTTCCGATGGTATGTTTCTTTTTGCAGGGACATGGTATGTTGTCTAGACTTCTTGAAGACCGAACATGTCACACCGTAAAAATAAGTTAATGAATAATACTTGTGAAAATATAATTTTCAGAAAATAATTAAAAGCCTAAGGAAGTGGCTAATAAAAATCGTAAATAAAGTTCAATGTAAAATGGACCAGAGAAAATTTTATTAAATACTTCTTTAATTCTTGTAGTCCCTAGATTTTTCTTGGAATTATTTGAGCCACAGAAGTATATTAATAAATAGAAAACCAAATCAGTGAATAAATAATTGGAAAAAGGCTTTATCTTCTCTCCCGAGGCCGTGGGCCGATTCCGGCCCACCTCTCTCCTTCTCTCTCTCCCCCTCGCCCGTAGCCCAGCTCGGCCCATCTCTCTTTCCCTTCCCCCCCGACAGGTGGACCCCACCTGTCGGGGTCGTCTTCAACCTGGGCCGAGTCCGAGCCCGAGTCCGCCGCCGCCCTCCCCGCGAGAAATCTGGTCGCCCCGCTCCTCGTCTCCTCAAATTGGTTGAGGGGAAATCCACCCCTCTATCCCCGCCGCCAATCCCCTTAAAACCCGGCGTAAAATGATTCGGGATTGAGCTCGAACTCGAGATCGACTCGGAGTCCACCGCCGCCCGAGTTTGCCGCCACCATAGCCGCCTTGTCCGCCTCGGACTCCTCCGATTGGCGACCCTATAAATACCGCTGTCCTCCCCTTAGTCCACCGCTGCCCATGCCCTAGCCCTAGACACCCCAAAGAGCCCCAGCCTCGGTTAGATCCCAGTGCCGCCGCCGCCGCCAAGTCCAGTGGCGCCGCGCCGCCGCTCAGTCCGTCACCGCCCCTCGGTGACTACCTAGTCATGTTCCCCTGGTAGAGCAGCACCTAGTCCGCTACTCGGCAGCCGCCCTTCCCCGCCAGAGCAACACTGCGTCACCCCTCCGTCCCCGTGGCCGCCAGATCGGTGCCAGGTGTTGCCCATCCGTGCGTCGCAATCGGGGTAAATCCGAGCCGTTGGATCTTGATCCAATCCATCCTAACCGTTAAACCCAGTGGACTGATCCCGTAGATCCAATCCATCCAACCACTCTCTGATGATGCAATAAATCCCTTTTTTCCTTTTCAAAATTAATTCATTATTACGTCATTAATACTTTAATAATTCTTGTATATGGTTTTAATCGGTTTAAACTTCTAAAAATCATAACTAATTCATACAAACTCGGATTGAGGTTGTTCAAGTCTTTAAATTCTTTAGAAATTGAGATCTATCCACTAAAAATATCCACATGTGCTGTTGCTATGTGCTTATGTACTGTTTTTGCTCATTTTGTTATTTGCCTATAGTTTCGGATGTTCCGGAAGAGCGGGTTTATGCTGAGGAAAGTTTGGAAGACATTGCGCAGTAGCAAGGCAAGTGACACAGACCCATAACCCTTTGAGCATGTTGATTCTATGATTTAAATCTCTGTTTTGATTCAAAAGTGCATTTATTTTAGAATGCCATCGGGAAGGGAAACCCTGATCCTTGTTTACAGCCTGTTGTTTTGATACCCTACCTTTGTACCTGTGGGATTAATATGACTAGGTAGCTGAAACATTGGTTAGCTGGAGTAATTCTAGGTTGCTTAACTCAGCTTAGAAACTATAGAATCACATAAAGGTTGTTAATCACATATGATTACACATAAAATGATGATGGTTCTGTTCACGACGGTGGTCGTGTGAGACTGATTCTTAATGGGCAACTAAAACCTAGATGAATGGTGGGTTGTGAGCACCAGGTTGGTTTTGTTGCTAGCGGTGCTTATGACAATTAAGGATCGGTTCACGAGCTACTGTTGTGAAGTATTTACAGTACTAACCACAAGTCAGCATGGGCAACGGATAGACTTGTAGTGTAGCATGTCCCAACAGGAGACACCATGGTTTGTTTAGTGGATAGGTGGTAGTGTCAATAAATCCAAAATGGCAATGCCAATAAGACCATATGTTTGGGAGCCAAGAGTTTCTCTAGCCTAGAGCTTGGGCCACCTCTACTGGGGACTTGGCGGGTGGTCATTCTGTTAGACATGTTATGCGAAGAGTCCTGTCACAACTCCTTTCCAAGGTATCGTGGTGGTGCCAAGACGCATGGTGACATGTTGTGGGGTTGTGTCTTATGGGTAAAATTATACACCTCTGGCCAGAGTAAAACTGTTCTAATAGCCTTGCCCGCGGTCATGGGTGAGCTGAATGATGTTTTTCGTGATTAGTCCTATTTATTAATTAATGTTTAAATGAGATATGAGAGATCCAGATTTTGATGGTTTGGGCCTGTGTAGCCAGATGGGCTGTACAGTGTTGAATTAATACTGCTTAATTGTTCTACTGTTTTAATTCTCTCTTAACTGTTTAGTTAAATGTTGTTTATGCGAATTAGCCCTATATGCCATCCTTTGCTATCCTGTGCACTTGCATATTTGCTGTGTGACTTGTTGAGTATTCCATGTACTCACCTTGCAATATCAAATCATTAGAAAAAGAATACTATAGTGAAGGTGAAGATTTGGAGGACTAGGCTGGGTCCAAGTCAAGTTTGCCTGTGGATTGTGGAGACGTCGCTATCGCTAGTTAATTCTGATATTTAGACTTTTTATTTGTTTGAGAGGTTCCATCTGCCTCTGTAATAATTATGCATTTGTCACTTTATTCAATATAGATTTGTACTTTGTTATCAAATTTGTCCTTGTGTACCTCGGTTGATTCCTGGACGAGGATTTAATACACATATAAGTGTTTGGAATTTTGGATGGAAATTCCAGACATGACAAGTTGGTATCAGAGCCTCCTTGACTTTAGGACTTGCCAAATGGTAACCCATAGAAGCGTCCTATGATTTTTGGTAGAACTGCTCTTTCCCCATTCTCTTCGGAAAAAAAACCAACCCTTTGGTAAAATATTCAATTGCAAAATATATATATATATATATATATATATATATATATATATATATATATATATATATATGTCCAGTTATTTTTCTTCCCCGATCTATTTCCATACTACCTTGCTACCCTTCCTGTTTTACTTATGCCTAAACCTATTTTGTTTCATTTAATCAAAATTTTTGCCTCTCGTCACATTCCATAGATGTCGAATCGTGAGCACGTACATCTGTTTGGTGTCGGAGGATTTGTCAAGGAGCTTTGAGACATGGCATTTGCCATTGGATTCAACCCAGCCCCCGAGTATCGGCAAGTCACTTATAATCCAGTTGAAGAGAAGTGTCGAGTTCGGTTGACAATTTCAAGTGATCGGGAAGGAGTTCCATCCATGATCTTTGGAGCCGGAGGGAGGGATTTCGAGCATGCATGTCAAGAAGTGGCACTAGAGGCCATTGGAGAACTTCGCCACTGTTACACCGTCCGCTTGAGGCATACTGCTTACCATTACCCTCCGCTCAGGACCCACAATGACGAGTATAGCAATTACCAATGCCCTGGGGCAGAGAACAGTGCCACCATGCAACACTTGGTGAGGATGCTCAGCGCCATGGACGATGCTCATACAGATGTAATGATAGCAGCTCATGATCGAGAGAACGAGAATCATACTAAGATTTGCAGACTGCAAAACCAAGTAGATCGTTTAAAGAGGGATCTGGCATAGGCAAAAGGAGAAGCACCCCTGGGAGGAGCCAAGATCTGCACCACTGCAAGGAAGAGAGTTCGCCTACCACCTCAGATTCAGCTCGCATCTAGGATCCGCTTGCTCAATGAGCAGGTCCCCCTCAGATTAGTTCCACCCGTGGCTTATACTGATGATGCAGAGGAAGAGGATCAGGAGGAGTCAGAAGCTAGCACCCCTTCGGAAAGGTTAGGAGACAGTGGGACTCATACCCATTCTGAAGTGGAGTGGGGTGAAATCCAGGAAGATGAAGAGGAATCTAAGTACAATTCTTATGCAAGACGAAGCCCTTCACCTCGTTAAGTTGAACCTTAGTAGTACTTCACCCTAGAGCGTTGTGTTAGCCGTTGTGTGTTTAGGTGATGCTTGTAAGTGTGTGGGTTTAGATGGAAGTTTATGTCAGAGCATAGTGATGTAACTGCTTCAGCTAGGTGTTTCCTGTGGTGTGGTGTGGGTTTAAGTAATATAAATGTTAAACATCCAGTTCAAATCAATAAAAATTGAAGTTTAAGTGAATAACACCTGTTCTAAGGGTTCTCTCCTGTTTCTCACCTATCCTAATGCCTACAGATGGTGAATACTCGCAATGGAGGTGGTCAGGACACCAGCACTGGCACAAACAACAATCGGGGAGGTGCACCCAATGGACCGCCGCCTTCAGATGACAATCTCACTGAGATGCCCGTGGGGCTAGTGCCTTGTGATGAGCGATTGACAACACGGTGTGCGTGTGACGTGTCTCTTGGCAGGCTGTGGTTGCAGGTGACAGGTGGAGACTAATCATGCGGCAATCTGTGAAGAACGGGGATAGGATGCCATGCTGATGAACCGCGGGGCGGTGAAGGGTGGTTCGACGCTCGCGTTCGAGGGACGGAGATTGTGCGGTGTACGTCTACTGTATCTGGCTACACGGCAGGAGGACGTCGGTGGACGGTTTCTTGGTTGAGCCATAAAACCAAGGACGTACCGGACGCTCGTGCGGCGGCGTGGGCCGAAGATGGAAATTTCCGGCGATCGCGATATGATTTCGGATGGTCGTGCGGCGACATCGCGAGGATCACATCGTGGAGATGGAGGGATCGCGAACATCGCGGAATTTGCCATGGAGGACGTGATTGATTGGATAATATTATCATGCCATTACGTGTCGTTTACGTCGCGTAATGGCAGTCTTGTAATTTAGGTGGCCACCTTTTTGGAGATATAAATATGTGGCACCGGGTTGAGAGAGGAGGGGGTTTTTGGGCTTTTGGGGCGAGCTACTGTTCACGTGAACAGTACCCGTGCCTAGGGTTCCAGGGAACACATCTTCTCTCTCAATCTAGCCTAGGTCTTCAAGTCTAGAGAGAGATTTTTATTGATCTCTCCAATCAAGAGAGGGAGGACGATCGGGCGAGGCTAGATGCAGTTCTGGAGAACAATTACTGGAGTTAATCATTCATCTTGGTGAATTGTTCTTTTTTGTTTGCATCTACTTTTCTGTTCTTTTTGTTTGCATCTACTTTTCCTACTGTCTGCCGCCCAGTGACTCACGCGTGCCGTCGCGGAGTCTAGTTTCTGCTGTCCGCTGGGTGTCGTTGCCGTTCCCTGCTGCTGCTGGTCGAGCACGCCAGACGGGGGGTTCAGCACCTGCTATTTGCCGGCACCAGCAAGCTGCTGTTGTCGCTACTGCACGCAAGGTGTTGAGGAATTCTTTACAGGGCAGTTTTGAGCTGTCTTAATTATTTTTGTTTCTGCCGGCTTGAGAACTGTATAATCGTTCCTAAGATTATTACACCACTAGTTGGGGTAAGTAATCTTGACGATTGATTGAGAGGGTGTTGGGTTGAAATTTGGGACAAAGCCGAGTTTTTTTTGAAAGAAATTTTTATAGGCTCCCATTCACCCCCCCTCTGTCGCCTGTTTCGGTCCTTCAATTGGTATCAGAGCAAGTTAAGGTTTTCCATATCTTAATCGATTCCGAAAAACCATGGCGACCTCCGGAAAATCAGATACACGCGCTCCGCAGTTTGATGCACTGATTTATGACTATTGGCAGTCGCGTATGAAGCTTATTTGAAGGGGAAGGGGATGAATCTGTGGAGGATCACACAAAACTCTACATATGTGATTCCTGCCGAGGACCCTACTGATCCTGCTGCCGTTGCTTTTCTTGAGGCAAAAACCGGGTTGTAGACATTTTGCAAGCTTCCCTTTGTAAACCTGAGTATGATCGTATTTCCAGCAAGGAGCTAGCCTTCCAGATTTTGGGATAAGTTAAGAAAATATCATGAAGGCTCCAATGCTGTGAAAACACGAAAATTCGAAATTCATAGAAAAGAATTTGATGCTTTTTCTCAATTGCCCGGTGAATCTATTGAAGATCTTTTGCAAGGTTTCAAGTGATTGTAAACAAGATGAAAGCTCTTAATAAGGATATGCCTTACGATGATCATGCAAGGGCTCTTAGATTGTTGCATTCACTTACTATGAGTGGGATATGAAGGTAGAGGCGATCGTTGAGTCTGCTGGCTATGAGACTCTTACCACTGATGAGCTTTTCAGTAAGCTCAAATCAAAAGATTGATGTCCTCTCCAAGCGCAAATTGAAAAATCCCACTGCACTTCTTCTACTGATGTTCCTATGGCTTTGGTTTCTGGGAGTAAGACTAACCGCTAACGCTAATCCAAGTTCTCCTAGCTTTGCTTTGTCTTCTCTGTGTCATGTTGCAGATGACGAGTTGGAGCGCTGGATGATGATCAATTGGCGTTGCTCTCCAACAAGTTCAAGCGAGTCTATGAGAACCGACGCAACAGAAGACGCTCAGAAGGATGCTTCAGTTGTGGTGAGCGAGGTCACTTTTGCTGTTGATTGCCCAAACAAGATTAGAAACATTTGAGCAGGGCAACAACTCCAGGCACCAGGAACAATCAAGGAGAAGAAGAAGAAGAAGGGTGACAGGCGCATGAAGAAGAATGGCCAGAAGTACACTGATAAGCAAATTAACAAAGGCTGCACATGTTTTGTTTTCTTCTCTTGGTGATTTTGTCAGATGCTTCTTCGAACTCGAATGATTCAGACTCTGAGGATGAGCTTCCCAAGAAGAAAACAGACGGACTCTGCTTCCTTGCCGACATTCAAGGAGGGATATGCACCATGGCCGTGGATGATGATGAGGCTTCTGATCGCAGCGATAACTCTTCCGACAATGAGGATGGAGGCGAGGAGAACATATGGATAATGGACTCCGGTTGTTCGCGCCACCATGACCGGAGATGACAAATGGTTCTCCAGCCTCACCCCCGCGACGGCAAGAATATATACATTCGGGGAGTAAATAGTAAAGGTAAGGTTCTGGCGCATGGCCTGCATCAAGGTAACTGAAAAATACATGCTAAAGGACGTCGCGAAGGTACAAAATTTGCATTATAATTTGCTTTCTGTTTCGCAACTTCTTGAAGATGATTTTGAAGTGCGTTTTAAGAAAGGCAATTCGCGCATTCTTGATTCTGCTGGTAACCTTGTTTGGCAAGATCTCTCCTTTTGACGAGTTTTTAAGGTTGATTTTTCTAAATCTTTTGGACAGACTCGTTGTTTGGTTGCTCATGGTTCACTGATATTTGGAAGTGCATCGTCGCTTGGGCCACTTGAGCTTTGGTTTACTGCTTGCCGCTTGAGTTCTATGAATTTAATACTGGTTTACCGAAAACTCAAGTTTGAGAAGATTTGGTCTGTGCCCCTGCAAGCATGGCAAAATGGTTGCTGCTCCTCATACACCTGTGACTCAGGTGATGACAGATCGACGGGTGAGCTGTTACATATGGACACTGTTGGTCCAGCCCGTTCGTTCGCTCTGCTGGTGGAAAGTGGTATGTGCTCGTTGTTGTGGACGACTTTTCTCGTTACTCTTGGTTTTTTCTGTTCCTTTCTGGAATCTAAGATGAGGCTTTTGACATGTTCATGATCTTATTCTAAAGCGAAAAAACGATTATCCAATAATGTCGTAAGAGCTATTCGCAGTGACAACGGCAAAGAATTCAAAATACTCGTATGAAAGCTTTTTGTGCAGAATATGTCTTGATCATCAGCTTTTCTTCTCCTTATGTTCCCCCATCAGACGGTGTTGTTGAAAGAAAAATCGCACGCTTGTTGAAATGGCTAGGACAATGCTAGATGAACATAAAACTCCTAGGCGTTTCTGGGCTGAGGCAATCAACACCGCTTGCTATGTTGCTAATAGAATTTTTCTGAGAGCTTTTTTGGGGAAAACATCATATGAGTTGAGATTTGGTCGTTCTCCCCAAAGTTTCCACTTTCGAGTTTTGGGTGCAAGTGTTTTATTCTAAAAAGGGAAATTTAGACAAGTTTGAGTCTCGTTCTTCTGATGGTTATTTTTGGGGTATGCTTTGGCAAGGGCGTGCCTACCGTGTGCTTAATCTTGACACTAATCGCATCGATGAGACTTGTGAGGTCACTTTCGACGAGCAATGCCTTGTTCTTCTTCTACTTTGAGTGTGCAGGTGATATGAAATTGACAGCCCATATTGAGAGTGCATGTATGAGGATGATTGGACGTGATGATGAGGATGATGATGCAATTTTGAGCACCCGTGGCGCCTGATCCTCAGCCGGTGGGTTCCACACCACTACAGAGGATGGACCCTTCAACATGTATACGTCCACGTGTCGATCATGCAGCTCCACCTACGGATGATCATGTACCGGCTGCAGTTGAGGGAGGCGACCTCAGACGAGGACAGCACCACGACATATTCAGCGTCACCATCTCCCCCCAACAAATATAGTATTTGAAATGAGCGCACGACAAGGTATAAATATTAAAAATCAGTGTGTTTTTTGCGCATTCTGCATTCGTTGCCTCTTTTGAACCCCCGTGATTGGACACCGCTTTCATTCTAACTGGTCCAATGCCATGCATGAGATTAGAAAATTTTGAACGAATCGGGTTTGGGTTTTGTTGATCCACCTCCTTCTGCAAACCATTATCGTACTAAATGATTTTTAAGAACAAACAAGGGAAAATGGACTTTCAGAAACAAAGCCAGATTATGGCTTAGGGGTTCTGTCAAAAGGAGGAATTGATTATGGTGAAACTTTTTGCTCCTGTTGCTCGTTTGGAAGCTATTCGCATTGTGCTCGTGCTTTTGCTGCTTCACGTGGTTTAAGCTTTATCAAATGCTGAAGAGTGCTTTTCTGAATGGTTTATTAGAAAGAAGAAGTTTATGTAAAACAACCTCCTTGGTTTGAGCATCCCAAAATTCCTGATCGTGTTTTTTAAGTTGCAAAAGGCTTGTACGGAGTGAAACAGCACCTCGTGCTCGTGTATGCTAGACTGAAAACTTTTTACTTGCAAAACAGTTTTAAAATGGGCTCGGTTGATAAAACTTTATTTCTCCTCAAGCAAGCAAAGACACTCTAATCAGTTCAGATATACGTGGATGATATCATTTTCTGGTGGTGTCTTCTCATGAATCTTGGTGCCAAGTTTGGCAGATTCTAGGAGC
>RYFJ01002110.1:0-169136 GCA_003991445.1 Oryza meyeriana var. granulata
AAAGGAGAGAGATACGGCTCACATGGGCCATGGACTGGGTCGTAGGGACGGCTCTGGGCAACAGGAGCAGACAGGATGGGTCTCCTGAGATCGAGTTTGGAGCGCTTCCTGCAAGTACGAAGTCGATATTAACACACACATGCCTGAACAAGACTTCCGGAAGACTTAAAGTCAGTACTCTTGGAGAAACTTGAGCCTACCCCAAGGGCTCCTGATGTCGGCAGGTGGACTACTACCGGCTGTCGGGCTGGACGGCGTGGCAGTCGGTGGCGGCATTTTTGTCGGTTGGCCACCGCATCCAGGTTGGTGGCACGGAGCTGGGGTGCTCAGAGTACTCAGTGGTGCCTCCTTAGGCTTGGTTGCTGAGCCCGGTGACACTGACCGACCTTGTTCGGCGGCACTCTTATTGGGCTCAATGATGCTGAGCTGACTGCGCTGGTCCTGGTCCTAAGGACTCAGGCCTAGGGGCTGTACCGGCTGGGCATCACCTCATAACCTTCTTCTCGCCCTGATCTTCAACAGGTCTCTTCCCCACTCTCTTGGAGTCGGGTTGGGCAGCAGAAGGGCTTCTCGGCCTCTTCTTCGACTTCATGTTCTACAAGCAGTTCAACAATGCACGTCACAAATACAGAAGTAATCAGAACATTACAAGTTTTACAGGCATTCCATCATAGATGACGCAGCAAGGGTTTTCCTCTGGACGGAGGCCGTTTCGGCTGAAAGCCACGACGGAGTCGCTCTGGCATTTCGGTTCACCACCCATTGGAGAATACTGAAGCAGCACTTTGGTCACTTTGTGCTTATCAGCTAGGTCTCGGCCTTCTCGGTCGGGTTCGTCTCTCCCCTGGTAATCCCAGCAAAATTGGCTTCTTAGCTTCAGCGGTTGGACCGCACCCGGTAGGGAAACGCCTGCCACCCAGGGACCGGTCAATTTATCGGCGCTCTTGTTTATCCAGTCTTTCAAGCTATTTGATGCACCTGGCCGCATCTCCTCAAAAGTTGGCTCTGATGACCAATCGGGCAGACCTTCGGGCAACTGGTAAACGGAGCAGAGAGGGTTCCAAATCAGAACAATAGAACCACTCCTTGTGCCAACCTTCAAAGAAGTTTTAAGAGGAAGATGAAAGATAATGTGTAGCTTTCGGCTAGTTTCACTTTTTCACCGTCATTGTAGTTGGAGTACATAGCTCGGCGGGTCCTCTGAAGTGGGGAGGGTCTGCTGCAATCACCTGGATCCTTGCTCTTGGAGGGCTGGGGCTTGATGATGGAACAAATGTCTAAAAGATTCAAGTAGGGCTCTTCTACCCCCAAGAAGCACTCGCAAAGAGTTACGAATATAGAAATTTGAAAGACTGAGTTGGGGTTCAAATTCACCAACCCAATCGTATAAGGCAAGAAGAACGGTGGAGGAAGTCAAAGAAGAAAAATGGAAGAAATAGACCTCCGTCATGAAAAAGGAGGGAAAACAACGGTCTCGCCAGCCTGTGGGTTCTGGAAGCTGATTCACCTCCAACCAGGCGCGCCAATGGATTATCGCGCCTTTGCACTCGCCATGCAAGCACAGCAACTTCTCCAAGTGCTCCAGCTTGGACGCAACCACAATCCGAGATCCGACGTGGCACACTGCCCAACATGTCAGATCTGAAGCCTCGGCATGGTTCGGGATGAGAAGATTTGGGGGAAATGGTCTCTGGAGGTTTGGAACGTGGACGAGGAGGAGCAATGGTGAACCTCTGCGGAGCGTGATGGCGAAATGGCGAAAATTTCGGCGGCGGAAGCTGAAGAAGACGAAGCGATTGGTGGATTGGCGCGATTGGAAAGATGAAGGATCTTTTCTCGTCTCGGGTCCTACCTTTTATAGAGCCATTTCCGCGATTGGATGGGGCTTAGGCCTACAAAGTCAGTACTGGGCCACCAAGATATGAGTTTCTACAGTAGCACGCTCGATATGGGCCGCTCGCTGGTTGTGTTAAAATCACGGTGCTGGTGCTACCAACAGGAACCGATAAGGTAAACAGATATGCTTCATGAAGGCCTAATTGCTGAACACATGTGTTCGGGTAGCTATCTTATCTACTAGGTATTGAAGATATATCCTTATAAGGGTCACAAGCTAGTCTTCATCAAAATTAGGGATGCAGGTATCTCTCAAGTACACCTGACCACATCATGGATTAAATTTCATAAAGTGGTACTCGGCCTACATGCTTGGCCAACAGTTGCCATGAGCAAATCTCTTTCCAGCCAATATAACGCCGAGGAGTCTAACTTCCGAGTAGTGCACTACTCAGGAGAGACTATAAATATTCTTTCCAGCCGATATGACGCTGAAGAGTCTAACTTTCAAGTGGGACGCCACTCGGGAAAGACTATAAATACCCATTCCAGCTGACATGAAGCTGAAAAGTCTCATATACGAGTAGCATGCTACTCGGCAAAGACTATAACTTATTTCCAGTTGACATGATACCGAAGAATCTCACATACCAGTAGTATACCACTCAGGAAAGACTACAAGGTTAAAGATCATTGACTTTATGTTTAATTGTTTTTACAATTAAGCATAAAGTCGGGGGCTACACCTAATAGCCTATTCGGTTCACACTATTCATACATCTACATGGAGCCCTTCATAGCCTCACTGCCAGCTGACATGCAGCAAGACTCGGGAAGAAGACGCACTCGGACAAAGAGTACTCGGGAGCAATGCACTTGGGAAAACTTCACCATGGAGAATGAGCACTCGGCATCAGCTATGACTCAACTATGAAGGTCTTAGGGGCTACTGTGGAGGCCATGGGCCTTGGGTACCTCATCACAAGCATATGGGCCACTCAAATAGAGGATGGGCCGAGACTTATAATTAGAGATATGATAGAACCCGGTAGACTTTGCCTTGTATGATAAGGAATATACAGTTCTAGTCGGGCTGGTTATATCTCTAAGAGGAGATCCCTTGGCTGCAATCCGGCTAGGACTCCTACCTTATACAACTGTCCCCCAATATATAAGGGGAGGCAGGGCGCCCCCTGAGGGCATAAATTCATCAGAACAACACACATCCTCAAAGATATATATTACAACTAGACGTAGGGTATTACCTCACATTGAGGGCCTGAACCAGTATAAAATCTCCCCGTGTTCCTTTGCAATCCACCGAGTTTCCATCCACTGAGTAGCCCTATATTCATATTGTTGGTATAAAACATCGACAGCCATGATCACCGCTGCTACATGCCAGTACTGCCAATAGTTGGGTGATACCCTCATACCGACCAGTTGGTCGGTTTCCCCAACGGCAGTCTCATCCGCCTCAAAGTGACACCAAGCGGCTGTCTATAGTCGGCTGCACACGGAGTCACGCCAAATGTCACTCGGTAACCCCAACAACAACTGGCAGGGTCAAAGCGATCGTCGGGACAATCAGGATCTCCGAGACAAACTATGGCGTGACCTTTGGTAGGACATCAACGCTCGACGCCGTGAACGAGAGGAAGACAAGCAATGCCAACTAGAAGACGAGAACGAGCGCTTCGGCCTCCACCACGAGCGGTTTCGCCATCATAGGCGGAGCCGGAGCCCTCATGCAGATGAAGGCGTATCAGCCTTCACCCGAGGGAGCCTACAACAGGTCAACTGGCCGTTGGGCTTTAAGCCTACAGGCATCGAAAAATATGACGGAAAGACCAATCCCGAGTCCTGGCTCACAGTCTACACTCTGGCAATCCGAGCAGCCGGAGGAGATCACAAAGCCATGGCTAACTACCTCCCAGTCGCTCTCGCCGACTCAGCGAGGACATGGCTAACAGGACTTCCTAAGAGATCAATTGGCTCCTGGAGAGAACTCCGGGAACACTTCATCACCAACTTTCAGGGAACATACGAGAGGCCATCTTCCCAGTACGATCTATATCAGTTGCATCAAAGGAAGAATGAGTCTCTTCGTGATTTCATCAAGAGGTTCTCTGAGAAGAAGAATTCAATCCCGAAGATCAAGGACGAGGTCGTCATCGCCACCTTTCGAAAAGGAGTCAAAGACACCTCGTTCATTGCTAAATTCACTCAGAAGCCTCCTAATTCTGTCAAGGCTCTATTCGACATGGCGAACAAGTACGCCGACTCGGCCGACGCTGTTGCTGAGTCCCTCGATGACAAGAAGGCACACTGACAGAAGGAGCGGAAGGACACCGATGAAGCGGCCCCGACTAAGGTTGGGAACTGCAAACGCAAGTCAGACGGCTTCATTGTGGCAGTCGGTCACAATAGTCTTCGACTTTGAACAACTGAAGATTATCAGAACAACAAGTGACATGCTCGGGGGCTCAAAAGCCCAAACACAAGGATGGCATCCCCACCCCCAAATACCGAACAGCTAAGTCGCTTTCTGATAAATATTTCTTCATTTGGCCTCGCCAATGCCATAGCCGCTTACACCTAATAGGTGTACAAGCTGCACTTTTTTCTGTTTTTGCTCTTAAATGATTGCAAAAGTACTTGAGTAGCATAAATTTCGATCTGTGAAACTTTGCTCCATGAAAGACGAACTCAAGTCACCCAAAACGCGTGTCTGGAAAAGAGCAATGAGCCAACTCCCGACGCTCGGGGGCTATGACTAGTTGGGCAGAGTGCTTAAACGTAAGGGGTCAACTACTCGGGGAAATTAATACCAAAATAAGGAAGAACATGCATTTACATCTATTGTAAAATAGATAAATTTTCCTCAGGTGATTGGTTTCATCATCAAATGCTACTCATCCGATATGTTTATAATGTAGGGCCAGTTCCGGATACATGTGATAGAAACTCAGGGTTGTGAGCCTATCTCCTACACTCGGGGGCTAGACCAGTTTGCCAAGAATCACTCGGAATGCTCCTCGAGTGCTACTGACCGAGCACTCGCGCTAGTCGGGATGTCATCTTCCCTAGCTACGCTCCATATGTGAGCTAGTAACCGACCTCCGGCGCCAGTCGGGGCTCGGGTACCACTTGGCTGGGTGAGGTATTTGCCCATGAGGGTCGCCAGCCGATCCTACCCAAATGCTAGGTTCGGTATCTTATTCAGTCACAAACTCTGGGCTAGTGAGGTATGCCCCATGAGGGTCGCCAGCCGATCCTATGCTATATGCGAGGTTCGTACCTTATTCGTGCCAATACCGACACCTCCGGCGCTAGTCGGGGCTCGTGTGGCTACTCGGTTGGATAGGGTACGCCCCATGAGGGTCGCCAGCCGAATCCTATGCTAACGTAAGGTTCGGATACCTTGTCTGGCCATAACTCTGTTGGATAGGGTACGCCCCATGAGGGTCACCAGCCGAATCCTATGCTAATGCAAGGTGTCCGGCGTACCTTATTCAGCTTTACTGAAGTCAGAGAAGATCTACATCGTCAAAGCGCATCTGGAGTTCTCATGCAATGCGTCACACCTGGGAGAGCAAGCAGATTCTGCAATATACCTACTCAAGCATCTGTGTCAACCAGGCTGCATCCAGAGCATAAGTCAGAAAGGCTTGCAGACAAGGATTCCTCTGGCTAATTGCAGTTATCGACGCTGAAATACTCATCCTGACATGCGAGGGATGCTAATTTTATAGGGCTATGCTGGGTAGGTCGGTTTAGGCCGGCTTATTTGGTAGCAGGCCACAAGATATGAGTTTCTATAGTATCACACTCAATTTGGGCCGCTCGCTGGCTGTGTTAAAATCACAGTGCTGGTGCTACCAACAGGAAACCGATTGAGTAATCAGATATGCTTCATGAAAGCCGACTACTAAACACATGTGTTCAGATATCTATGTTATTCACCAGGTATTGAGGATATATACTTATAAGGATCACAAGCTGGTCTTCATTAAAAATGGGAATGCAGGTATCTCTCATATACACTGACCGACAATAATGGATTAAATTCTATAAAGTGGTACTCGGCCTACATGCTTGGCCAATATTTGCCATAAGCAAATATTCTTCCAGCTGACATGATGCTAAAGAGTCTAACTTCTGAGTAGTGCACTACTTAGGAAAGACTATAATATTTCTTCCAGTTGACACGAAGCTGAGGAGTCTAACTTCCGAGTGGGACGCCACTCAGGAAAGACTATAAACAACTTTTCCAGCCGACATGATGCTGAAGAGTCTAACTTCCAAGTGGGACGCTGTCGATGTTTCGCACCGGCAATAGAACTATAGGGCTACTCGGCAAGGGGAAACTCCATGGATTGTAGAGGAACGCAAAGAGATTTTATACTGGTTCAGGCCCTCGATTTGAGGTAATACCCTACGTCCAGTTGTGGTGTTATTCCTTTGAGGTGTTTGTCGATCAATGATCTCACGCCCTCATGGGGCACCCTGCCTCCCCTTATATACTGGGGGGCAGGGGTACAGGATAGGAATCCCAGCCGGATATGGCCAAGGGATTTCCTTCTTAGAGATAGATCTTACCCGGCTAAGACTGTACATTTCTTATTATACAAGGCAAAGCCTACCGGGTGTTAATATATCTCTAATTACAAGACTCGGCCCATCCTCTATCCGAGTGGCCCGTATGCTTGTGATGAGGTACCCGGGGCCCATGGCCTCCACAGTAGCCCCTGAGACCTTCATAGTTGAGTCACAGCCGATGCTGAGTGCTCGTCCTCCACAGTGAAGATTGCCCGAGTGCATTACTCCCGAGTACTCTTTGTCCGAGTACTTCTTCTTCCCGAGTCCTGCTTCATGTCAGCTGGCAATGAGGCTATGAAGGGCTTCATGTTGGTTTATGAATAGTGTGTGCTGAATAGGCGCACCTATTAGGTGTAGCCCCCAACTTTGTGCTTAATTGTGAAGACAATTAAATATAAAATCAAAGGTCTTTAACCTTGCAGTCTTTCCCAAGTAGATTACTACTGATATATGAGACTCTTCGGTATCATGTCAACCGGAATATGATTTTATAGTCTTGCGGAGTAGCATGCCACTTGTATATGGGACTCTTCAGCTTCATGTCAGCTGGTATAAGGGGTTTATAGTCTCTCCTGAGTGGCGTCCCACTCGGAAGTTAGACTCCTTAGCATCATGTCAGCTGAAAAAGATATTTATAGTCTCTCCCGAGTAGTGCACTACTTAGAAGTTAGACTCTTCAGCATCATATCAGCCGGAATAATATTGCTCATGGCAATTGTTGGCCAAGCATGTAGGCCGAGTACCACTGTATGAAAATAAATCCATTGCGTGGTCAGGTGTACTCGAGAAAGATACCTGCATCCTCAATTTTAATGAAGACCAGCTTATGATCCTTGTAAGGATATATCCTCGAGACCTGGTGGATAAAACAGATACCCAAACATATATGTTTAGCAATAAGGCTCTCATAAAGCATATCTGTTTACCTCATCGGTTCCTGTTGGTAGCACCAGCACTGCGATTTTAACACAGCCCACGAGCGGCCCATTATGAGCATGCTACTGTAGAAACTCATATCTTAGTGGCCCAGTACCGACTGTGTAGGCCCAAGCCTCGGTGCAGGCTCTATAAAAGACGGGGAGAGAGAAAAAGATTCCCTCATCTTCCCCAAAGCAACCAATCGTTTCGTCTTCCGCCTCCGCGCCCAAAGCTTCACTAGGGTTCACTGCTGCTCGCTGTTCCCCACTAGAACTCGGGCAATTCCAATCTTCTTCGTCTATTCCATGCCACCATTCGCATTTCCCCCAAACTTGTCCGCCCCCAACCATGTCGAAGGCTTCAGAATCTACGGGCGCGTCGGAGAACGCCTGGCCGACTTCGGATTGTGGCGCGGTGAAGCTGAAGCTGCTGGAGAATCAGTTGAAGCTGCAAAGCCAGGAGGTGATTCATTGGCGGCCGGCTAAGGGTGAGTCGATTCCAAATCCCCGATCTGGCGAAACTGTTGTTTTTGCCTCTTTTTTCGACCGGGGTTTGTTCCTTCCCTCTTCTGCATTCTTTTGCCACATCCTTGACTTCTACAAATTGGAGTTGGTGAATTTGAATCCCAACTCGATCCTTCAAATCTCTATTTTCGTGACTCTCTGCGAGTGTTTTTTTGGGTGTGGAACCCCATTTCAACTTCTTTAGGCATCTGTTCCACATTAAACCCCAACCCTCCAAGAGTAACATCCAAGTGATTGGGGGGCTGGTCTTCAGCTGAGGAATGAGAGGAAGAAGACATACATCGATCTCCCTTTGAAATCTTCCTTAAAAGGTTGGCACAAGGAATGGTTCTATTGTTCAGATCTGACACCCTCCTTGCGTCCATTTACCAGCTTGCCGCCAGTGGTTTCACCAAATTGGTCAGCAGATCCAACCTTTGAGGAGATGGGCCAAGTGCATCAATTGTTGGTGAAATTGGATAGCTTCAAGAAAGCTGGCCTGACCGGACCTTGGGTGGCCCGGCATTTTCTAACTCGGCACATCCAACCACTGATGCTGAGAGGCGCGTTTGGCTGGGATTACCTGGGAAAATATGACCCTGACCGAGTCAGCCATGAATCGGCCAACGAGCAGAAAGTGACCGAAACCCTGTTTGGTTATTTCTCCAGCGGGGTGGTCGAGACCGAGGACGAGAAATGACGCATCGCGTCTTATAGCCACAATCAGCCCCATCCCTAGGTAACCCTTGTCTTTCTTCTGCAATGAATGCCGGTGGACTTGTATATATGATTGCTCGGCATTTTGTGATGTACTTTGTTGAATCAACTATAGTGGTGCGAGGAGTTTGATGATGACTCCCGCCCGTTGTTAGCCTCCAAGTCAAATAAGAGGTCGAGAAGTCCTTCTGCTGCCCAACCCGACTCGAAGAGAGCGGGGAAAAGACCAGTTACATATCGGGGCAAGAAGGCCGTGACGCCGAGTGCCGCGGCAGGAAGCCTGAGGATAAGGGACACAGCCGGCGCGGCACCTAGGCCATCAAGTCCTAGACCAGGACCAGCGCAGCTGAGCTCAACACGGTCGAGCCCGTCAAAGGTGCCACCGAGTACGCGGTCAGGGCAAGCGCCATCAAGTACCCAAGCACCTGAGCCGGCCATACCACAAATGAGAATGACTCAAGAGAGAACGCCACCACCAACTGCTGCGCCGACTGGTTCGACAGCCGGTCGCAGCGCGCCGTCGGGGCCCGGATCACCCGATGGGAAACTTAAGTTCTCCAAGAGGTGAGCCGTGTTGGATCTTCTGGAATTCTTGCCCGCTGTAGCAATGTTTTAATGTCCGACTTCTTATGCAGGAAACACGTCGATATCGATCTTAAGGAGACCGCATCGGCCGCTCCGATCGTTGAGCCTGCCCCAGCTGAGCCGGTGCGCGCGAGCATACCTGCCGAGCCAGAGGCCGTCTTAGTCGCGGAGACCGAGATTGTCCTGACTGTAGGGCCACCGGCGCCGTCTGACCAAGGGGCGGTTGCCGAAGCTACCGACCCAGCCCCTGAGCCAAGGCCTGCCGTCGACGCCCTTGCCGGAGCTCCCGAGTCAGCCCCCGAGCAAACGCCTGCCGTTGAAGCCGGCGCCGGAGCCGGAGCTCCCGAGTCGGCCCCTAAGGCCACGGGGGCCGCCGAGGTGGGGGCCAGGACTTCATCGCCGCCATGGTCATTCTCGTCGTCGTCATCGTCGCCGCCGCCAAAGTTGCCGAACCTCCCTAGGATTGAGGCGCCACCGCGTAAATTTGCCAGGACATTCCGCTGGACGGCGCCCGACGGAACCGCGAAAAGGTATAAACACAATGAGACCGCGGTGAGAAAGGAGCTTGAAGGCCTGCTCCAGGCCACGATCACCACCTCCCAGGGGATTCGGGTGTCGTCTTCGTCGCGCTGGGGTCTTGATAGTCTTCCTTGTGTAACGCCCTAACAACTGACTTTGCTCTGACTTGCTTTTCTCAGAAACTCGTCGACCGCGCCAAGAAGATGAACGAGGTCCTGACCGAGGTCGCCCCTCACCTCCAAGAATTGGACCAGCTTCGGGAGCTGAAGACCATGTTGGAGGGACAGGAGACTTGGCTGAGGGATGCCGTCGCTCAGCTTAGGACCAAAAAGTGGGATCAAGCCAAGAAGATCAGAGGTAAGTTCCCCGCATAAACCTTTCTGACCAAGCCCTTGTTGTGATTCCTCTAGCTATGCTATCTCCCAACTGCCCAGTTGCGTCCTAACTGCCATGCTGAGTACTTGACTGTTTTGATGTGCAGCCCTCGAAGCCGAGTTGGAGGCCCGAGCGGAGGAAAAAGTCCAGCTAGAGGAGGCCAAGAGAGCCAGGGCTGAGCTTGAAAGAAGCGAGGCCAGTCTGACAAAGGCCAATGCCGAGCTCGAGCAAGAGAAGGCCGATCTGAAGAAGGCTGCCACCAAACTCGAGGACAAAAAAGACAAACTGGAGAAGGCCGTAGCCAAGTGGGAGGCCGACTATAAAAGTAAGCCTCCGCCCTGACAGTGACTTTAACCAATCCATTTATTGCTCCATCTGCTGTTTTGCCTAACGAGTTTACTCGTCGATGAACCTGGGCAGCTGCAAGAGTCAATTCCCAGGCCTAGTTTGAGGCTTACAGAGAGGATATAAGACTTGTCCGGTGGTCACGGGAGGCCCTCGTCGAGTCGGTGAAAGGGCTCCTTGACCTTATAGACCCCTGCCCCGTGGGAACCAGCTGCACCAAGATCCTCTAGGTAGAGGCGTGCCTTGAAGATGCACCGAGTGCCCTGAAGAGGTACTTGGATGAGCGTGTTATTGCCGGCGTGGCCCAAACCCTGGCGATGACCAAATCTATCTACCCAAGGGCAGACATTGAAGCCATCGGGGAGGAGTTTGCCGAGGAGACAACGCCTGAGGAGGCTCTGGAGCTGATAGCCGGGGCAAGGCCGACTGCGGAGATAATTACCCGAGACTTGGGTCTGTAAGAGCAATATATCATGTAGTCGGTATGCAGAAACTTTTGTGAGTACATGTGTAAATATATGTGCAATTCCGCCAAGCCCTAAGTTGTTAATCAGTTGTCATTAGTTTTACCCGACTATATGGTCTACGCCGAGTTAGTCTATAGGAACTTAGTAAAAATCGTTCACCAGAAAGCTGTACTCGAGCAAACGTAATAGAGTCGTAGTAAAACTTCATAACTTAAGTAACACAGGCTCGTATATTATTGACAAAGCATATATGATACATGCAGGCCCCGACTCACTACTCGGTTGGGACAAGCGGCGTAGTGAGTTGAGAAAGAACTGTACACATGGAAAAAAATATAAAACTCAGGTATAGAAAGGACGTAGTTGTTCCATATTCCATGAGTTGCTGATAAGGGCACCATCTTCAGTCTTCAGTCGGTAGGTGCCTGGCCGCGTGACCTCGGCTATAATGAACGGCCCTTCCCAAATTGGGGATAATTTGTGCCTGTCTTTGGTGGTTTGTATTTTTCTCAAAACGAGATCCCTGACCAAAAAGGCGCGGCCATGGACATTGCGATTGTGGTAGCGACGCAAGCCTTGTAGATACCCTGCCGACTGGATTGTTGCGATGTCCCTTGCTTCTTCCAACTGATCTAATTCGACCAATCGGGTGTTATTGGAGATGTCTTCTGAGTAGGCCCGAACTCGCGGAGAGCCGAACTGTAACTCGGTAGGTAGCATAGCCTCAGCACCGTAGACCAGGAAGAAAGGGGATTGCCTTGTTGCCCGACTAATCGTGGTTCTGAGAGATCAGAGAACATATGGGAGTTCTTGTACCCATTGGCCCACATATGGTTGTAGTCGGTCGAATATCCTGGCCTTGATACCTTGTAAGACCATACCGTTGGCTCGTTCAACCTGTCCGTTGCTCCGTGGATGTGCCACAGATGCGTAGCAGATCTTGATGCCGAAATCTTCATAGAAGTCTTGGAATATGCCGCCCGTGAACTGAGTATCATTGTCGGTGATGATGCGGTTAGGGACCCCGAATCGGTATAGTATACTCATGATGAAGTCCTTTGCTCGTGCCGCTATTATTGTTGCAACGGGTTTAGCCTCAATCCATTTGGTGAACTTGTCAACTGCGACGAATAGATGTGTGAACCCTCTTGGCACTTTCTTGAAAGGCCCGACCATGTCGACACCCATACTGCGAATGGCCAAGAGAT
Source organism: Oryza meyeriana var. granulata (assembly GCA_003991445.1). Taxonomy (NCBI): domain Eukaryota; kingdom Viridiplantae; phylum Streptophyta; class Magnoliopsida; order Poales; family Poaceae; genus Oryza; species Oryza meyeriana. The sequence goes on from RYFJ01002110.1 coordinate 12,076, forward strand.
AGGGATTGTTTGGAGTTCTTAGGCTAGTAGATTGGTTTGTCGTGCATAGAATTGGCAGCCTTCGCATGTGCGAACAATGTCCTTGGCGTCTGTTACTGCTGTTGGCCAAAAAAATCCCTGCCGGTAAGCCTTTCCGACTAATGTCCTGGATGCGGCGTGGTTGCCACATATGCCTGAGTGAATTGACTGCAGAATCTGCTTGACCTCCTCGGTGGTGACACAGCGCATGAGGACACCGGATGCACTTGCTCGGTACAGGTCTTCTCCGACTAGCAGGAAGCTCTTGCTTCGACGTTTGACTTGCTCGGCCTGACTGCGATCGTCTGGGAGTTCGTCGTCCAGGAAGAATTTGATGACAGGAGTTCGCCAGTCTTGACATATGTGCAGCACCTCGTCTGTAGCCGGGGTAGGTTCGCCTCCCGACTGTTCTGGCGCCGGTTTCTTGTTGACTGATGGCTCCATGAGTTGCTCGACAAAGATTCCAGTTGGGACTGCTTCTCGCTTGGATCCCATATTTGCCAGTTCGTCTGCAGCATCATTGTATTGTCGTAGGACATGTGTTATCTCCAGCCCGTCGAACTTGTTCTCCATCTTGCGGACCTCCTGACAGTATGCCGCCATGGTATCATTGAGACACGTCCAGTCTTTCATTACTTGGTTTACCATGAGCTGGGAGTCCCCGCGCACGACCAGTCGACGTATGCTGAGTGATATAGCGATGTGGAGCCTGTGGATAAGTGCCTCGTACTCGGCGACGTTGTGGGAAGCCAGGAAGTGAATTTGTAGAACATACTTGAGTTTTTCGCCGATGGGGGACGTCAGTACGACGCCAGCCCCGGCGCCGCCGATCCGTAGAGAACCATCGAAGTACATTGTCCAGTACTCTAGCTTTTCTGTTGATGTTGGTAGGTGAACTTCTATCCACTCGGCCACAAAGTCAGCTAGAGCTTGTGATTTGATTGCTGTCCATGGCTGAAAGGTGATGTCGAACGCCATCAACTCGAGCGCCCATTTAGCGATTCGGCTGGTGGCCTCGCGGTTGTGTAGGACGTCCCCGAGTGGAAACGATGTGACCACCGTGACTTGATGTGCTTGAAAATAATGCACCAGCTTCCGTACAGTGATGAGTAGGCCGTAAAGTAGCTTTTGGACCTGCGGATATCTTATTTTTGAGTCGGCAAGGACCTCACTGACAAAGTAAACTGGCCGTTGTATTTTTTGGATGTGGCTCGGTTCGGGTCGCTCAACCACCAGCACCGTGCTGACTACCTGCGTAGTTGCCGCCAGATACAGCATTAGCGGTTCCTGGGGCATGGGTGACGCCAACACGGGGGGTGATGTGAGAAATTTCTTAAAGTCTTCGAAGGCTTGCTCGGCTTCGGGAGTCCACTGGAAGTCGTCGGCTTTCTTCAACAATTTGAAAAAGGGCATACCCCGTTCCCCCAGTCGGGAAATAAATCGGCTGAGTGCCGCCATGCAGCCTGTCAGCTTCTGGATATCCTTCTGGTTAGTCGGGGGAGCCATGTTCATTATTGCATTGACTTTCTCAGGGTAGGCCTCGATGCCGCAATGCGAGACGATGAAGCCGAGTAGCTTGCCGGGTGGTACACCAAAGGCGCATTTTTTCGGGTTCAACTTCATCTGGAATCTTCGAAGATTGAGGAAAGTTTCTTCCAGGTCAGCGATGAGGTCTTCTTTGGACTTAGTCTTGATTACCACGTCGTTGACGTATGCTCCCACATTGCACCCGATCTGAGTGTGTAGACACCGCTGAATTGCCCGTTGATACGTTGCTCCAGTGTTTTTCAAACCGAACGGCATGGTGATGTAGCAGTACGCTCCAAACAGCGTGATGAAAGATGTCTTGAGACAGTCTTCCTCTTTCAAGCTGATTTGGTGGTATCTCGAGTAACAGTCGAGAAAGCTGAGAAGGTCGCACCCTGCAGTTGAGTCCACCACTTAGTCTATTCTTGGTAAGCCAAACGGGTCCTTGGGGCACGTCTTGTTGAGATAGGTGTAGTCGACGCACATGCGCCATTTACCGTTTTTCTTCCGGACCAGGACTGGGTTTGCCAACCAATCTGGGTGATAGACCTCTTTGATGAACCCGGCTGCGAGAAGCTTTGTAATCTCCTCCCGGATAGCATCCTTTCGGTCTTGAGCGAAGCGGCGCAGCCGTTGTTTGACTGGCTTGGCATCTGTCTTCACGTTTAGGGCGTGCTCAATCACCTCCCTTGGTACGCTTGGCATGTCGGACGGTTTCTACGCGAAGATATCCTTGTTGGCTTGGAGGAAGGTGACGAGCGCATCTTCCTATTTGGGGTCGAGTCCGGTCCCGACTAGAGCAGCCTTGGAGGGGTCAAAAGGGTCCAGGGGGATCTTCTTTGTGTCCGAGTCCACTGAAATTCCCGACTTCGCTGCTTTTTTGGCCGGAACTAAATCTTGCTCGACTTCTGCTGTGATGGCTTGTCGGATGTTGTCTCGCCCGACTGCCGCCTCTTGTGATTGAGCCAATTCGCAACTCTCCTTGTCGTAGGTGAAGGCTTGCTTAATATCGCTACGTAGGGAGAGGACTCCTGCTAGCCCTGGCATCTTGAGCACCATATATATATAGTGCGGTACCGCCATGAATCTGGCGAGCGCCGGTCATCCGAGTATGGCGTGGTACGCAGTCTCGAAGTAGGCGACATCGAAGCAGATGTTTTCTGTGCGGAAGTTATCCCGCGTGCCGAAGGTTACCAGCAAAGTAATCTGCCCGAGTGGTGTTGAAGAGAGGCCGGGAATTATCCCGTGGAAGGGCGCCGTACTCGGCCACAGATCTGAACAAGGAATCTTCATCTCATCCAGAGTCTTGGCGAATAGGATGTTGATCACGCTGCCTCCGTCATTAAGCACCTTCTTCAATTTGATATTCTTGACAACCGAGTCCAGGACGAGTGGATAGCGTCCCGGGTGCGAGACCCGATCTGGGTGATCTGCACGATTGAATGTAATGGCCATCTCTGACCAGCGCAGGTACTGGGGGGTGTCCGCCGTAGAGACCGTGTTAATGTCGCGTGTAGATAACTTCTGTTTTCGCTTGGACTCGTATACGAGCGGCCCTCCAAAGATGTGATTGAGCTCGGCCTGAGGATCTTGGAAATCGTCAGCCGGGCCTGAGTCTGGCTTGTCCTTGTCCTTGTCGACGCTAGACGATGAAGCCTGCTCGGAGGCAAACTTCTTAAGCATGTAGCAGTCCTTGGCCGCGTGCTTGCCCTTGGGGTGGAAGGGGCATGGCCCGCTCATGACTTTCTGGTAGTCGTTATTCCACTAGGGCCGCGACCGAGTATGCTCCATGTTGCCCACCTCGTTGTCTAACTTCCACTTGCGGCCGCCGGTCTTGTTTTGAGATGGCTCGTCGGCTTTCGCCTTTTGTCCTTTCTATCGGGACTCCTTCTTCTCGTCGAGGGCCTCTGCGACCGCTTTAGCCGAGTCGGTGTATTTGTTCACCATGTCGAAAAGAGCCCGGACAGAGGATGGTGGCTTCCGAGTGAATTTCGTGATGAACGGGGCGTCCTTTACTCCCTTGCGGAAGGCGGCAATGATGGCCTCATCTCTGATCATTGGGATCTTGTTGCGCTTCTCAGAGAATCTCTTGATAAAATCACGTCGAGACTCATTCTTCTTCTAGTGTAGTTGATACAAATCATGCTCAAAAGATGGCCTCTCGTAGGTTCCCTAAAAATTAGCGATGAACCGCTCCCTGAGTTCTCCCTAGGAACCGATCGACCGCCTCGGGAGCCCTATCAGCCATATCCTCGCCGAGTCAGCTAGCGCGACTAGGAGGTAGTTAGCCATGGCTTTGTGGTCGCCCCCAGCAGCTCGAACTGCCAGGGTGTATACGATGAGCCAGGACACGGGATTGTTTTGCCATCATACTTTTTAGTTCCTATGGGCCTAAAGCCAGTCGGCCAGTCGACGTCCTATAGCTCACAAGTGAAAGATGGAATGCCTTTGTCTTCATGAGGGCTTGGGCTTCGACCACGGCGGTTAAACCGCTCGTGATGGAGACCGAAGCACTCATTTTCATCCTCCAGTCGACGGCGCTCATCCTCTTCTCGTTCGTGGCGCCGGGCGTTGATGGTGTGGCGGAGGTCATGTTGTAAGCGTTCTTAGAGATCTTGGTTGGGCCGGCGGTCATACTGGTGACGCCGCCGGTTGTCGTTGGTGGTATTGCCGAGTGACGTTTGCCTAGACTCCTCGCGTGGCCGACTTGAGCCGGCCGCCCGGCACCGTGCTGATGTAGATGAACCCGCTGCTAGAGATCCCGACCGGTTAGTCGGTACTATAGTATCACCCGACTGCTATTGTTGTTGCTGGCAGGCAGCAGCCGTAATCATCGCCTTGATCTTGGTGATAGTTGGGGTGGCCTAGTGATCAGGCCCGAGCTGGAGCGTGTCCAGCAAGGTTGCGGCGGCCACGACATTTTGTTGTGGCATGACGAAGATGTCATGATCGCCGACTTTAGTCTGGAGAATCTGCTGCTATAGACCTCCTCAGCCCCTCGCCTCCCTATATATAGACCTCCTCACTCGAGCCTCATGGACCGAGGCCCAATAAGAGTCTACTCAGATCTCTATCCAAATTGAGCCCATATTCGAATCACATTCGAATAAGTGTTCCAACCCATTAAGTGTGCGACCCTATAGGTTCACGTATATTTTGTCGTGACCCAGAAACGCCTTTCTGGTCACCCTGTTAATAGCGGCCTCTAGCAAGGCATATTAGCCCCAAAATATACGTAAAGATCATATCAGCTGAACCTGTAATGTCCTTATGTACAAATCCCTTTGCCTCACGATATCGATTGAGCTCAAGGCGAGACTTGTGTCATCCTCTTAATAGCTCAATCACTCTCTCGATCCTGTGATGGATTACAAACTTGTGATTGACACCTCAATCACCGTAGCATGGCCATGCACTTCCATAATCCATTACATCGAGGGGCCCAGAGATATCTCTCCCATAAGGAGGGGCAAATTCTATCTTGATCATTCATATCCCACTACATATTTCATAGCAAACCCGAAGACTACTTTTATGACTACCCAGTTACAGAGTAGTGTTTAGTAGTCCCAAAATAAGCTACTACGTATGTTGGGAACCATGATGATCTCAAATCTAAGGACTCTACATAAACACTACTTGAGACTAACTAATGGCACATGAAATCTCTGCAGTATCTCATGGTGGGTCTATCAAACATATGTTCACTAACATATGTCCATATTATCGATTTGGTATCTCCATACCATGATCCATGAGACATGATCATCAATCAATACATATGCTGATATTAGAATCATATTTGTTCCTCATATGATATATGATCAAGGATAATTTAGAAATAGCAGCATTTGACATTAAGAGTCTCATGAATAAGTCACATACTCATTGATCAATAATGATGGTGTCTATTTCAAGGAACAAATCAATACATTGTAAACATAGCATGTGATATATTTAACATCTCCATGTTGCCTCTAGGGCATATCACTAACAGAGGAAACTCGCCAGACTGGAGTCCGAACTAGAGTTCGAACCGTTATCCGACTTGGAGTTGGACTCCGAGTAGTTTATCGGAGTAAGAACGACTCTGACCTCTCTAGATCCAATCTGAAACGGCGTTTGGCCGTGTCCAAACTGAATCGTAGGAGATCGGGTCTGTTGCGCAGGATGTAGATCCGCAGTGTCGCCGAATCCATGTGGGAAATTGACGATCTCTCCTGTTCTTGGCCCTACTCGAGCTAGCTCAAGGCCTAGCGCAAGTCGGACGCCGAAGGAAAGAGTTGTCCCAATGCTCGACGAAGTGAAGGACTGCCGCAGTAGATCGTTGAAGGAGATTGCGGTGTTTTGTGGGCCGACTGGCGCAACGTCGGCTGGCTCCTCGGCTGGTTGAATTGAATTTGCTCCGGCCAAGGTAAGGTTGCCGATCTGATCTGCAATGAAATCGAGGCTTCTGAAAGAAATTATGTCTCCAGGGGAGAACTTTTCACCGTCGATTCTGGTTGCTGGATCCATCGAGCTTGTAGATGTGAAACTCGCCGGAGTCCCTACCTGGCGCGCCAACTGTTGATGTTTCACACCGGCAATAGAACTATAGGGCTACTCGACAAAGGGAAACTCGGTGGATTGCAGAGGAACGCAAAGAGATTTTATATTGGTTCAGGCCCTCGATTTGAGGTAATACCCTACGTCCAGTTGTGGTGTTATTCCTCTGAGGTGTTTGTCGATCAATGATCCCGCGCCCTCATGGGGCACCCTGCCTCCCCTTATATACTAGGGGGCAGGGGTACAGGATAGGAATCCCAGCCGGATACGGCCAAGGGATTTCCTTCTTAGAGATAGATCTTATCCGGCTAAGACTGTACATTCCTTATTATACAAGGCAAAGCCTACCGGGTGCTAATATATCTCTAATTGCAAGACTTGGCCCATCCTCTATCCGAGTGGCCCGTATGCTTGTGATGAGGTACCCAGGGCCCATGGCCTCCACAGACGCCACTCGGGAAAGACTATAAACATCTTTTCCAGCTGACATGAAGCTGAAGAGTCTAATTTCCGAGTGGCATACTACTCGGGAAAGACTATAAAATATTTCCGGGTGACATGATGCCGAAGAGTCTCATATACCAGTAGTATACTACCCAGGAAAGACTACAAGGTTAGAGATCTTTGACTTTATGTTTAATTGTTTCATAATTAAGCACAAAGTCGGGGGCTACACCTAATAGGTGTGCCTATTCGGTGCACACTATTCATACATCTACATAGAACCCTTCATAGCCTCACTGCCAGTTGACATGAAGCAGAACTTGGGAAGAAGAAGCACTCCGACAAAGATTACTCGGGAGCAATGCACTCAGGCAATCTTCACCGTGGAGGATGAGCACTCGGCATCAGCTGTGACTCAACTATGAAGGTCTCAGGGGCTGCTGTGGAGGCCATGGGCCCCGGGTACCTCAAGACAAGCATATGGGCCACTCGGATAGAGGATGGGCCTAGCCTTGTAATTAGAGATATGATAGTGCCTGGCAAACTTTGCCTTGTACAGTAAGGAATATACAGTTCTAGTCGGGTATGTTATATCTCTAAGGAGATCCCTTGGCCGTAGTTCAGCTAGGACTCCTATCTTGTATCCCTGTCCCCCGGTATATAAGGGGAGACAGGGCGCCCCGTGAGGGCATACAGAGAATCATCAGAATCATACTTCCTCAAAGAAAATACACCACAACTAGACGTAGGGTATTACCTCATATCGAGGACTTGAAACAGTATAAATTCTTTGTGTTTCTTTGCAGTCCATCGAGTTTCGATCCGATGAGTAGCCCTATATTCATATTGCCGGTGTAAAACATCGACAGGTAGGCCCTATGAGGGTCGCCAGCCGAATCCTATGCTAATGCAAGGTTCGGGTACCTTATTCGGCTTTGTTAAAGTTAGAGAAGACCTATATAGTCAAAGCGCATCCGGAGTCCTCATGCACTGCGTCACACCTGAGGAGGGCAAGTAGATCATGCAATATACCTACTTGGGCATCTGTAGCAACCATGTTGCATCCAGAACATAAGTTGGAAAGGCTTGCGAACAAGGATTCCTCTGGCTGATTGCAGTTACCGACACTGGAGTACTCATCTTGACATGCGAGGGATGTTAATTTTATAGGGCTACGCTGGGTAGGTCGGTTTAGGCCTGTTTATTCGGTAATAGGCCAAAGATATGAGTTTCTCGATAGCACGCTCTATTGGGCCACTTGCTGACTGTGTTAAAATCACAGTGCAGGTGCTATTCACAGAAACCGATTAAATAATCAGATATACTTCATGCTAAGCCTACAGCCAGGTGTATACATTCGGGTATCTGCATTATTTACCAGGTATTGAGGATATATTCTTATAAGGATGGACAACTAGTCTCCATTAAAATTGAGGATGCAGGTATCTCTTAAGTATAGTTGACCACGTATTGGATTAAAATCCATAAAGTGGTACTCGGCTTACCTGCTTAGCCATTATTTGCCATGAGCAAAAATCATTCCAACTGACATGATGCTGAAGAGTCTAGCTTCCGAGTGATATACTACTCGGGAAAGACTTAAAAATATTCCGGCTGACATGATGCCGAAGAGTCTCATATACCAGTAGTATACTACTCGGGAAAGACTATAAGGTTAAAGATCTTTGACTTTATATTTAATTGTTTCACAATTAAGCACAAAGTCGGGGCTACACCTAATAAGTGCGCCTATTCGGCGCACACTATACATATTTTCTATGAAGCCCTTCATAACCTTGTTGCCAGTTGACATGAAGTAGGACTCGAGAGAAGAAGTACTCGGACAAAGAGTATTTGGGAGCAATGCACTCGGGAATTTTTCACCATGGAGGATGAGTGTGAACACCCCGAGTATTATATCGTCCAATGCCCAATGCGACCACCACATATTGTTGGACGAGTGGGATCCATACACGCATAATAGCCACTCGACCTCAATGTGTCCATGATCATGGTTGACCCCTTCCAATATAATAACCGAAATGCCGAGAAGTGTACAAAAGAGATAATCATAAGGATAGCTTGCCAGTCCTCTCCGTCATACGCCCGTCAAACCACTCGATGGTGGCGACCAAACACGATACGTACTCTAGAGGACTCGAACCACAATAGCTATCTCCCAACCATCTCAATTATACACAACTCATACTCATGTTCAGCTAGTCCCCAGGAAAGCAACTAGCCACACACTTTCATCGCAAGCAATTGATAAACATCACAAGTACTCTAAATATAGATAAAAGTGCAGCAGGGTTATATATATTACATAGAGGGTTCACACACCCTAATTCATCACAGAGTAGCACTAAAGATAGCACCAAACCCACAAGGCAACTAACTAGGATAGAGCTTAACTCCAACTACACATTATCCTCACCACCCTCGGCGGGATAATAGGAGACCATACCAACATCGTCTGTCGAAGGATGAAACCTCGACGGCGGAAAGTCGGGAGACCCCCCTTTTGAGATTCGGCCAGGGGAGTAGTTCTCAGGCGAAGCCGGCGTCAGGGTGTAGAAGACAGACACGCGAAAAAGACGTAGAAGAAGCTGAGGAGTCCGGACCGTCCGAAGCGGGTCCGGACCGTCCGAACCGAGAACAAAGGCAGAAGGGTCCGGACCATCCGAAGCGGGTCCGGACCGTCCGAACCGAGGAGATAGCGCGGGGAAGAGAGGATCGACGCACAAGGGAGACACGAGGATTTATACAGGTTCGGGCCGCCGGAGCGTAAAACCCTACTCCTGTGTGTATGCTATGTGGAGATATGTGGTTTTCTTTGTTACAAAGTGAGCTCAGCCCGCTTGCCGGCGCTGAGGGAGAAGAGCAGTAGGTTGAGAACGAGCTCGAGTGCTGAGAGCTCGGAGTTAGAGGTCCTCCGTTGAGTCCCCCCTTTTCCTGGTGGCTTGGATCCTCCTTTATAGATTTAGGGGAGTCCACAGTGCCGAGAGAGAGCTAGTTACCACTCGTTCGCACGCACGCCGCCGCCTACCGCGCCGCGCCGGAGGGACGTCCAGTCGCCGCCTGGCCCTGTTACTGTGGTCGGCCGGAGCATGGTCTGCTGTGGGCGGCTGGAGCGTCAAGGTGCTGTCGGTTCGGCCACCGAGGGTGGCTGGTCTGGTCGCTTTGCCGCTCGGCTGTGGGCGGCTGGAGCACAGAGACGTGACAGCAGCTGTCTCCTGGAGATGCTGTCGGGAGACAGGCGGGAGGCGCCGTTAATGCGAATATTTGGGGAGCTGGTTCAGAGCCTGCCGGGGGCCGACATGTGGGCCCCGGGCAGGCAATGAGACAACAGCGCCCGGAGGCAAGGCGCAGGCCCGAGGCCAACGAGGCCCCGGGGCCGAGCCGACACAGACGACGCCCCGGGCGCTTGCCCGGGGCCGATGGAGAGGGTGCCCCGGGGACGAGCCCGGGGCCGATGGAGACAGCCCCCCGGGGACGAGCCCGGGGCCGTTGGCTACGGCGCCCCGGGGACGAGCCCGGGGCCGATGGCGATAGCGCCCCGGGGACGAGCCCGGGAGCAATGGGGAGATGACGCCCCGGGGAACTGACGTGGCTATGGATCCACACGTCCCCGCAGGCTGTGGGACCCCAGTCCCATTTCGCCGACAGTGGCCCCTGGCCCTGTTGCTCGGCCGGAACCGCTCCGGGCAGGAACGGGGCCACGTCTTTGAAGAATCGAGGGGACGCTGGGTCCGCCTGGTTCACCTTGAGCTGGTAGAGCTTGGTTCGCCGTTAACAGATATGGGCCAGGACCCGGAGGCCCCGGCCATAATGCGGTGGATATGTGCCCGGGATCCTGGGACCCGGGTTGGAAGTTTGGAGTGGAGTGTTGAGGAAGCCTGGCGGCAGCGGTCGCAATGGCGATGCAGCAGCTCGCCACCCGTGTAGTCGCCACTGAGTTCTTCGTAGCAACCCGCTGCCGGAGATCGCGGCAGCAGAGAGGTGCGTCGTCCAATCGAAGGGCGCCACCGAGTCTGCCGCCGACGAGGCCTCCCGCGCCTGGCCCAAGATGGAGGCGCGGAAGGAGAAAACACTCTCCCGGGAGGAAAGCGTCCGGGCCGAAGAGGCCGGGCTCGCGTCTCGGGGGTGTGAGATCGGCACGCGCGAGAAAGTCACGGAGGTTCGCGAGGAGGCGCGGGAGGCCATGGCCGAGTCCGCTGCCCTGGGGGCAGGGTTCTTCGACCGCGGCGAACATTTTGTAGAGCTGGTGCCTGACGAAGAGGTCGAGGAAGACACCGGTTTCCTTTTGACGTTATCCGCGGTCGCCTTTGGGGCCCGAGGGCCCTCCATGCCCCTGGGTGCTCCCCTTCCGACGTCGCCCGGGGTCCGGTCGGAAGTACACCGGTGACCGCCCCCCACGCGACGACATCTCCGGGCTTCGCTCGCGCTTGTGCTCCGGTTTTGCCTGTCTTGTTCAAAGAGAGATATTTGCATATGTATATGGTCATGTCTATACTTTTCGTACCTTGGTTTATTGGGTTGTTTGGAGATCGCTAGTGTTCGGGGCCTCGTGTCAGGGAACGCCGAGTACTGGGCGTCATCCGACATCGAGGTCGAGCAGCGGCGAAGAGCCATTGATCCCAACGCCCATGTCCGGGTCCTGGATATTGCGAAGGGCGGCATGGCTTGCGAGCACCAACCCGGGACCGGGAGTGTTGTTCTTCCTCGGGAGCGCCGAGCGTCGGGCTGATCCGCCGTGAACCGCCGTCGCGCCCAGGTCCCTGGGAGCCCGGCACCAAGGTGCCACGGGTGTCCGAGTGCAAGACTTGCGGAATTGGTTGAGTCTGTAGGCTCGGGCCCTCCCGTCCTCCAGGTCCGGGGTCCTTCGTGCTCCCGGGCCCTGTTGGCCTAGGGAGCGCAGCGATGCCGCGACGACAGGCTCTACATGATGAACCGTGAGAGCACATGGCTCGTTCCCTTGTCCATTCCATGCTGCGAGCCGTTGCGTCTACCTCCTCCTAGGGGCTTCTTCGCGGTCGCGACCGAGCGGAGGAAAGGATTGCGCATAAGGAATCTGCCCCCTAGCAGCGGAAAAAACCGAGCCCGAAGCCAAGCAGAGCGGGACATCGCAAGCCGGGGCTTAAACGATGTCCGGGGTTTAGCAGATGGGATACGGTAGCTCGCTGGTAGGGAACAGATGCTTAGTCACAACACCCAGCCACCACACGGGCGCGACCCGATTATGCCCCCAGGGGAGAGATCGCCACGATAGAGACATAAGGGAGGATAAGGGCACGAGCCCGGAAACGATAATAAAATTATTACTATGGAAAGCGAATACACATGGGGCCCGACCTCGGTCAGCGCTGAGGTTTAGAGGCACTTACAGGGTGTGTTTTCAGATAATATTTGTGAAGATGCTCCCAGGCTTACCGAGCCCGGTTGGGAAGTTCCGATCACCAGGGAGGGGCCTTCCCACGGGGGGAAGATTTCATTCCGACCCGTACGAAAATACGGCGGAGATTCAAACCCCCAACCCGAAGCGACCGGACCCGAACCTTACGCTAAAGATAGCGCTTGAGGCCTTGGTAACGAGCGACGCGGAGCGGAACGCGCCACCTTCGTTCCTCGAGGAAGTCGAGGTTGCCGAGCTGCATATTTGTCGTGGTTGACGTTTGTCGATTTAGCGCTGTACCCGAGAGCCGAAGGAGAGGTCTGGCGACAGAACGGCTTCGGCCCGGTACACCAGGAAGAAACGGGGTCTCCCCGGGCGCCCAGCTTGGTGTGGTATGAACCGTCCCCAGAACCGCCGGGGAAAAGTCTGCTCTACACATAGTGAACTTTGAGAGCGTCCGGTTCGTTCCCTTGTCCACCCCATGCTACGAACGCAACACATGGGAAACGACGAACGGAACGAGACCGGGGAGGATATTAAAAGCATTGCTTATATAAAATGTATATACGTGGGGCCCCGGCCAGTGCTGAGCTTCCGGAGAAGTCCGGCGCGGGCCCGGGTTCACCCAACTTACAAGGTGTTTATACAGACGGATTTGTGGAGATACTTATTGTGCCTGGGGATGGAGCTCAGACTCGCTTCCCTCGCGAGCCCGAGTCCGGCATGTGCTCGGGACCCGGGGGCCTCGGCTAGCGCTGAGGATACGTGTCCGGGACCCGAGGGCCCCGGACTGAAATACGGTTTTGATATAAGCCGGGTTCCGGGGGCCCGGGCTTGAATATGGGATGTGAGACGACCTTCCGGAAGCATTCTCGCCGGGGCGGTGCTGTCCGGGCTTCGCGCCCTACTTCGGGTGTTGCGTTCCTAGGCTTGCACTCGCCTTGGCGAGGCCGCCCTGGTTCGGCACCTCGGTGTCGGGCCCGGGGAACCGATTCGGGAATCCGTGCCTCGGCTCAAATATGTGCCCGGGACCCAGGGCCCCGGACTGAAATATGATTCGATATGTACCGTTGACATGCGCCCGGGCACGGGGCCCAAAAAAGGACATGGATGATATCCGGACCACTTCCCTGGACCCGCCCTTGCCGAGGTGACGCGGTCCGGGTACTCGCGCCCTGTGAGGGTCATTCCGGGTGCCACGTTCCTAGGCGCGCACTCGTCTTGGCGATGCCGCCCCGGGTCGGGCTCCTCTGAGTCGGGCCCGGGAGGTAAGTCCCGGGCCGTATGTTTGCCAGGCGGGGGGCGCTCTACGACGAGCGCCACGCTTGCTACCTGCAGAAATATTATTGGTGTATGCCCAACCATCAACCCGCATGTCATGACCTGAGGCCACGGCGCGAGGAGCGGGCACGGGCCCCGCTACCGAGGGCAGCGAGGACGCTCTCTGGCTCTGGCCTATCAGTGCCGTGCTCGGGCTCAGCTTCCCTTGCGAGGGTGCGAGCTCTTGACACCGGGAGCAGATCCTCAACCGAGAGCAGCCGATCAACGGAAAAGACCAGCGACCGGGAGAAGCCGTTCAACCGGGAATTTATCGACCGGGAGCAGCTTGCCCGGACTCGCGACCGACAGGGCGGCGTGGTCCGGACTATCACACCGGGAGCCGCAGGCCCCGGACTGAGTCGGGACGGACCGCCCGGTCTTGCCATCGCGTCCGATGGAGTCCGGGCAGCCGTACCCTATGTGTCCTGTGGGACGAATCGGGACGATCTCTCCGGGCGTGCTTGCTGGGGTAATGCAGTCCGGGTACTCGCGCCCTACCGAGGCTATTCCGGCTCGGGCGCGGGATTCGGACCGTCCGCCTAAGGGCCGGACCGTCCGTCGACGGTTCGGACCGTCCGAACAGCTTCGAGCGCGCTTGGCCCGCTACCGCTTCTGCCCGGACTCGGGCTCAGCTCCCTCGGACTCAGGTCCCTTGAAGGGGAGCGAGCTCTCCGTGACCGGCCCGGGGGAGATATGCGCCCGGGAGCGAGGGGCTCCGACCGGGGCGAGATATGCGCCCGGGAGCCGGGGGCTCGACCGGGGCTAGATCTGCGCGCCCGGGAGCCAAGGGCTCTACCGGGGACATGTATGCGCCCGGGAGCCAAGGGCTCGACCGGGGACATGTATCCACCCGGGAGCTAAGGGCTCCGACCGGGAGGAGGTATGCGCCCGGGAGCCGGGGGCTTGACCGGGGCTAGCTACGCACCCGGGAGCCAAGGGCTCGGACCGGGGCTAAGTACGCGCCCGGGAGCCAAGGGCTCGGACCGGGGCTATTTATGAGCCCGGGAGCCAGGGGCTCCTACCGCACGGGCTCAGGTCCCTTGAGAGGGAGCGGGCTCGGGCCCGCTACTGCTCCTGCCGGGACTTCTTGACGCGCTCGGCCAACTTGTGGACGGCGCGACACTCCACGAGGTCGTGCGAATCCGTCTCGTGGACGGCACACCACCTCCGGGCTTCGACCGGCTCGAGGCGCTCGGCTAAGCGCTGGACGGCACGACACTCCGTGATGTCGTGCCGGTCCGTGTCGTGGAAGGCGCACCACCCACGGGCTGCGGCCGGCTTGAGACGCTCGGCCATGCCCTGGACGGCGCGGCACTCCGTGATGTCGTGCCGGTCCGTGTTGTGGTAGGCGCACCACTTCTGGGTTGTCGCCGGCGGTGGCGGCGCGTGTGCGGCCTTTCGCCGCTTGCTGCGACCATCGCCTCCGCGGGCATCATAGCTCCGGGAGCTGCCCGTAGCCGCCAAGGCGCAGCTCTCGGCTGCCGCCTTGGCCTTTTGGCGCTTCCTCCTATTCCGCCGCAGCACGGAATGTGAAAGCTTGCCATCCTCTTCAGGATCCTGGTCGAGGGCCCCAGGACTTGCGGCAGCGTTCGCGCGCCTTCCGCGCTGCCTCTTGATCGTGACCCGGGCGTCTTCCTGAACCTGCGTCCGGTTCAGCCAGTCGCGGAAGTCGCCGCGGCCATTGTTGGAGTCCCGCGGACGATGGCCTTCCGCCATGGAGCGCGTCGACGTTGGAGGCGCCGGCGTATCACCTGAAAAGGAAACTCCCCCTACCTGGCGCGCCAGCTGTCGAAGGATGAAACCTCGACGGCGGGAAGTCGGGAGACCCCCCTTTTGAGATTCGGCCAGGGGAGTAGTTCTCAGGCGAAGCCGGCGTCAGGGTGTAGAAGACAGACACGCGAAAAAGACGTAGAAGAAGCTGAGGAGTCCGGACCGTCCGAAGCGGGTCCGGACCGTCCGAACCGAGAACAAAGGCAGAAGGGTCCGGACCATCCGAAGCGGGTCCGGACCGTCCGAACCGAGGAGATAGCGCGGGGAAGAGAGGATCGATGCACAAGGGAGACACGAGGATTTATACAGGTTCGGGCCGCCGGAGCGTAAAACCCTACTCCTGTGTGTATGCTATGTGGAGATATGTGGTTTTCTTTGTTACAAAGTGAGCTCAGCCCGCTTGCCGGCGCTGAGGGAGAAGAGCAGTAGGTTGAGAACGAGCTCGAGTGCTAAGAGCTCGGAGTTAGAGGTCCTCCGTTGAGTCCCCCCTTTTCCTGGTGGCTTGGATCCTCCTTTATAGATTTAGGGGAGTCCACAGTGCCGAGAGAGAGCTAGTTACCACTCGTTCGCACGCACGCCGCCGCCTGCCGCGCTGCGCCGGAGGGACGTCCAGTCGCCGCCTGGCCCTGTTACTGTGGTCGGCCGGAGCATGGTCTGCTGTGGGCGGCTGGAGCGTCAAGGTGTTGTCGGTTCGGCCGCCGAGGGTGGCTGGTCTGGTCGCTTTGCCGCTCGGCTGTGGGCGGCTGGAGCACAGAGACGTGACAGCGGCTGTCTCCTGGAGATGCTGTCGGGAGACAGGCGGGAGGCGCCGTTAATGCGAATATTTGGGGAGCTGGTTCAAAGCCTGCCGGGGGCCGACATGTGGGCCCCGGGCAGGCAATGAGACAACAGCGCCCGGAGGCAAGGCGCGGGCCCGAGGCCAACGAGGCCCCGGGGCCGAGCCGACACAGACGACGCCCCGGGCGCTTGCCCGGGGCCGATGGAGAGGGTGCCCCGGGGACGAGCCCGGGGCCGATGGAGACAGCCCCCCGGGGACGAGCCCGGGGCCGTTGGCTACGGCGGCGATGACGCCCCGGGGACGAGCCCGGGAGCAATGGGGAGATGACGCCCCGGGGAACTTACGTGGCTATGGATCCACGCGTCCCCGCAGGCTGTGGGACCCCCAGTCCCATTTCGCCGACATCGTCGTTATCCTCACCTAAAAAATATGCAGCGTGAGTACGAATGGTACTCAGCTAGACTTACACAATATTAATAGTACAAAGGAGTAATGCTGGTCTCTACATCAAGGAATATGGCTATGTTGATCTGGTTTTGCATAAAACTAAGTTTATTGAGCAAAATAATACCTTGAAACTATAAACATTTGCGAAAGAATAGCAATCTGAAATTTCATAACAGCAAGTAATATGTTTTGAAAACGAGGTGAAAATGGGCACAATCCCATGCTCTAACATCAACAATGGGCCACCTTTGCCCAAATAAATATGCTACACAAGCATACCATCTTTTATGACTAAAACCAAGTCATATTTAACACCAAAGCCTCTCATATAAACCTATCCATCCATGACTATTCTAAATCATGATATAACCATATATTCCCATAACCACATATCCCAAGTTAGATGCTAACATAGACTGACTAACACATCAAGCGGTCGTCCTTTAACCGTGGACACGGCTATTCGAATAATTCATACTCTGATCAGAGGTGTACATCTTTACCCACACGATGTGATAGAAGCCAAACTGCTACACTCTATTTTGATCCGTACCCGTCGGTACCCACACTCTACACATTGAGTGCGAACTAGAGGTCACAACAAAACCTTTCCCACGCTTAGCTCCAACCACCTAAACCACGTCTGGGCCCCCAACGACTTAGCCACACACACGGTGACTAAGGCGGGCTCACCGTCGCGGGAGACACCTTCGGCCAAAACCAGGCATGCATGAGGCCCTCCAAAGGAAAGACCATCCTCACGACTGACGGACGGGCGTAGATGGCCACAGCCTCCCGTGCTACTAAGTTAAGCCGTCTCATTCCCGGCGTGTGGAAGTACGTAGGGTGCTTGAATAGACGTCAACATGTTTAGTCCTTACGACCCAGACGGAGCTACATGCATCGGAGAAACACCATCCCGTCATCGCCCTATCATCCGCCCAAGTCAAAAATATTCTCAATTATAAATCAGAAGTTATTCTTTTCAGATTTTAACCCATCCATTCGTATTAAACTAGTTTTGAACCGATAGCTCCATCTATCGGATTTTTCTAAGTCTAGAAATAAACATGGCTAAGCATTCGATAAAATAAAAGTATCCTAAAGTTCTTAACTAGGGGTGACAAGGTATATTACCATTTCCATATAGAACATTACCATTTCAAGGGGATGTGGTGTGCAGCTTGATGATGGCCTCCCCTGCTCCACCTGCAGGCGACAATTCCAAAGAAGCTGAATTAATTGGAGTGCAAATAGCAGGACATTGCATCAAAACACACTACTACTGATAGCTCCTATGCAAGCTCAGCTTTAAGGACACCTCCCAGCTAGTCAAAGAAATATGGACTTAACTCAATGGTTTAAGAAAAGAGACATCTAATAATAAAGTTAAGTTTCAGTAGCTTTCTAGTTAATGACATGATAAAAATAAAATTGAGTTTCAGTAGCTTCTAGTTAATGCCTTTATGCATGCTTCAACTCTATCAAAATGGCAAATGATACCAGGTAATGCCTATTGCATCAATTGATTCAGGCAAGAAAGAAATAATTTTACAAGCAATGATTGTCGTAGCAAGCTCCTTTGGCGCCATGAGTAGTGAAAGAGGGCACGGGAAAAAGAAACAATATGCAGCAACCAGCATCCACTAACAGGAACATGACTGAGAATGGCAACCATACACAGGAACAAGAGTAGCAAACATGCTGGCTATTGCATCACTAGGGAGAGAGAACAAGAGGGCTAGCTATTGTATAGGTGTGGAGGCCATGAGCCCCGGGTACCTCATGAGAAGCATATGGGCCACTCAGACAGAAAATGAGCCTAATCTTGTAATAAGAGATACAATAGGATTCGATATACATTACCTTGTATGACAAGGAAAGAATATAGTCCTAGTCGGGCATATTGTATTCCTAGAAGGAAATCTCTTAGTCAGAGTCCGACTGAGATTCCTACTCTGTAACCCTGTCCCCCGGTATATAAGAGAAGACAGGGCGCTCCCTGAGGGCAACTCATACAATCTCACCAGAGAAATCTCAAAGATAATACACTACAATTAGACATGGGGTATTACCTCATCTTAAGGGCCTGAACCAGTATAAATTGTTCCGTGTTCCTTTGCAGTCCATCAAATTTAGGTCTCACGAGTAGCCCCATATAATTATTGCCGATACAAAACAGGGTTTGAAAATTTTTACCTGCTAGTTGGGGACGGGAGCTCAGGGACTATACTGCCACTGGGGACATGAACTGCCATCGGGAACAAGGCCTCTAGGCCGACTGGAGCCACCATTGGGGATGGGAGCCACCGCTAGGGATGGAGCTATGCAACCGACGGGAACCGCCGCCGATGACTGGAAGCTCAACACCCGCTGCGGTAGACGGAAGCCGCCGTCGGCGACAGGAGGTTTGGGGCAAACGAGAGCCACCGTCGGCAACAGGAGATCGGGCGGCAATGGCAGCCGCCATCAGCAACGGGGGATCGGGAGGAGAAAGGACCCGCCGTCGACGACTGGAGCTCGTGGGCCATGAGTGCGCGGGGTCCACGGTGGCAACGGAAGGGCCAGGCCGAGCGGTGATGGGAGCATGGTCCTGACATGCCGCACGGGTGGAGGCCAACTGGCGACAACGAGTGGCGCCCCTCTCCTCTCCGCTCGGTTCTTCTCTGGCTGAGGGTTCGATAGATTGGGGATTGTATGATGGTTACCTAGGATTGCTGAGGGCACTTTGGTCTTTTTTGAAAATACTGACAAGGTAACATATGCACATTGACATAGATCTGATGAAACCCTAACGGTTAACGTATGCACATTCATATAGATCTGACGAAACCCTAACGTTAGGAGCATGGAAGGGATTCAAGCGAAAATTTGAGGGTATTGGAGGGATTGAGTAAATCTCGGAGGCATAGAAGGGATCTGATAAATTTAGAGGGGTACACAAGGAATTTTCTCTTCTATATAACATCAGGACCTTAATGCCATAGGTTAGCTGCCACAAGCCATAATATCTCAGATATGGTTTTGTGAATTTAGAACAAAATACATATGAACTTATAGTCCTTTTGTTTATAAATATTTGATGTCTAGTCTACTATCAATTTTATATTAGAATAACTTTATAAAATCTAATAAGTTTATGATATTAAGATAATCTTTTCAAGTCAAATCTACAAGTAACATGTTTTTATGTTATTTTGCAGTTCTTAAGGAGGTATCAAGAGGTACCAAATTAGCAAAACTAGCCGCCAACCCGTGCGTTGCACAGGTATTTATTGTTGATATTATAAGTATTAAAAATTCAACCATATGCTAATTGCTTTGGTTATTTCTTGAATTATAGAGTGTTAGATTAAAAAGAGTCTATGCTAGTTACAACTTGGTAAATATTAAACAAAATACTAAATTGAGAGTACTCATGCCGATTTGCACTCATTTGAGGAATTATTGAAATTCATAATTAAAATAAAAGATATCGATTGTACTTGGTATGAAGTCTCTATTATAAGTTTCATGATTTTATAATTCCAAAATTCATAATTAATAAATATCAAGTTGTGTACTCGGTTTAGAGTCTCAGTTATAGCCTTTTGTGATTTCATATTTCTAAAATTTGTAATTCATAAATCATGAAAAAGGTAATGTGTTGAACTGGGTTTGGAATCTCACATTTAGATTAAAGTAAGAAATTGAAGAGTCCATGTATTTCCATTGTCATGTTTTACTTAACATGAATTCCAAATATAGTCTACGGTAATGACAATAAGATTCACCTATATCTTCAAAGTTATAATATTTTATTTTCTGCTAGTAAAATAATTTGTGTAAGTATAGAATTAATATATACAAAGTTGTACTTGACTTATATACACCTTGCTTTTCTTGTTTTTATCTCCATGTTATAATGCCGTTGTGTATACAAGCACGGTGGCCGCGCCCTTCAATCTCGTATTCCCGTACAACTGAGAACGTGAGATCGTTACTCATCGCTAAAAATACTTTGAGATACGATGGCCTCTAGGTCTCTAACTTATCTGGATGGGCTTTATGAGTAAAATTGGACTAGATATGTTGTTGATAGACCCAATCTGAGACACTGCAAGAGCTTATATAATGTGCCATCAGTTGATGATAAGTAGTGTTAGTGTAGAACCCCTATATTTGAGATTGTCATAGTTCCCAACATGTAGAGTGGCTTATTTTGGGTTTGCGAAATGCTACTCTGTAGCTAGGTAGTTACAGAAATAGTCTATGGATTTGCTATGAAACTTATAATAGAATATGAATGATCAAGATAAGATTTTTCTCTACTAGTAAATGTGAGAGATATCTCTGGGCCCCTCGATATAATGGATTACGGAAGTGCATGACAATGCCATGTGATTGAGGAGTCAATTACGAGTTGAGTAATCTAACACTTGAAAGGATGGCACACATCTCGTCTTGAGTTTAATAGATATCGTGTGGCAAAGGGGTTCGTACATGCACACACTAGAGGTTTAACCGATATAATCTTTGTGTGTACTTGGCGAGTCAATATGCCTTACTATTGACTGCTATTGACACGTGGACCAAAAATATATTCGGGTTGCAACCGAGTATACATGAACTTACGGGGTCGCACACTTAATGGGTTGGAACGACGTGTTTGGATAAATATCCAAATATGGCTCAGTTCAGATAGGGATCCAAGTAGAATTCCTAATAGACCTATGAGGCCTAGCTAGAAGCTCTATATATTCAGAAGCACTTGCTTCACCACATTGTAGTAAGAATTGGTCTATACATTCCTATGTGGTTCTACTATTCTCACCATTAAACTTTGTAAATTCGGGCACCTTAAAACCGCGAGGATATGGGATATTATCAAAATAATCAGGATACAGCTTTTGAAAAACCTTAGCCCGATTCATTGGCTCAATTTCGGAAGCTTCCCTAACTATAGTATGTATCCTCTCTTTCATATTCTCATGTCTTTGTTGATTTTGTGGCATAAGAGATGACGGTGCAATATAATTATGCTGGTCATAGCGTGCATCTTGCGGATACCCACAAAAAACTTTATTAGGGTTAGAATCGTTGTAGGCTTACATTGGTGGAGGTAGTGGTAGAGCAATAGGATTAACAACAACTACAGGAGTTATATAATGATGTAAAGAAAAATTGTTGTTAATAGGATTAACCTCTAGCATGGGAATCATACCACCGGTCTGACCGCCTATAAAAGGCCCGGTCAAAGACCGGTAGGTACTTAGTTGGACTGGCTATAGAGAGCACGGTTGACCGGCTAGTGGGAGATGTTTTGGATCTTCAACCCAACTGTCACACCCTGAGTTTAGCCACACAGAAACTTTACCGGAGAAAATACCTAAGAAAAGGAATTTTAAAATGGCTAGAGAAATTAATTGATGGTGTAAAATGCAAGATAATAAATTGTCGTGGCCGGGAATATTTTTCTTGTATTCTCTGTGCCAAAATACATTAACTGGATTTTTAGTGGAATTTACAGAGCGCCGGAACTATTTTTAATAAATCAAATACGCTTATCGGAATTAACATCGTCCTGGAAATCTTTTTCTTTCTTCCTTTCTCTTTTTCTCCCTCGGGGCCGCTGGCCGCTCCTGTGCCGCCCGCGCCCTCGCTCCTCGCGCCCTCGCCCTCGTGCCCGCGCGCTCGCGCCCTCGCCCTGCGCCCGCGCCCCGCACCCTGTGCCCGTGCCCTCTCCCTTGCCCGCGCCCCGCGCTCTCTCGTGCTCGCGCCCGCGCCCACCCTCCTCCCGCTGACAGGCCGGGCCCGCCTGTCATCATCATCGTTCTCCTCCGTCCGAATCGGGCGGAGGGGAAACTCCCCGGGGCCGTCCGATCCGGCGCCGTCCTCCTCATCCTCCCGCACTCGCACTCGTTCAAACGGTCGCGGACCGAGTCCGCCCCACTCCCCCGAGTTCTCTGGCGTCCACGTCCCCTCTCTCCCGTGAACCACGCGCACGATGCCCACGCCGCCGTCCACTCTCCCGTGCACGATTGGAGCCGTTCGGCCTCGATCTCTCCCGGCCGACTGTATATAAACCATCTCCACCCTCTCCTCCATCTTTTCCCCAACACGCCGAGCTTTCCAGTGCCCCAGAACCCCGTCGCCACCGCGCACCCGAGCTCCACCGTTTTTCGCCGCCTCCGGCCACCGCTCGCCGCCGTTCCGGACGCCGCCAGGCCACTCCGCCACCGCCTGCACCTCCGCCGCGCCGCTCCGCATCTCGGCCGCCACTCCGTGGAAGCCGAAGCTCGCCGGACCGCCTCGCCCGTGCGCACGGTGAGTATCGGCCTTCCGCCTCCTTTCCGGCCGATGTTCCTGCCGCGCCGTGTCTCCATTCTCCACTCTAACTTCCTCTCCCGTCCCCTCATCCTCCAGGACACCTCGGCAGCCGCCTCTCGCCCGTTCCCCGCCGTCGGAGCTC
The DNA here is from genome assembly GCA_003991445.1 of Oryza meyeriana var. granulata. Classification (NCBI taxonomy): domain Eukaryota; kingdom Viridiplantae; phylum Streptophyta; class Magnoliopsida; order Poales; family Poaceae; genus Oryza; species Oryza meyeriana. The sequence goes on from RYFJ01002110.1 coordinate 34,771, forward strand.
CGTCGCCGACGTCGTCCCGAGGCCGCCGCCGCCTTTTCGTTGCCACCGTCGTCTTCGCGCCGTCGCTCGCCGTCGCGAGCCGCCGGTGAGAACCCCCTCCGTTTTCCCGTTCATTTCCGCCCCTCCGTGTGGTCGTCGCCGCGCCGGGTGGTCGCCGTCGTCGACCATCGGGTCGCGTGCGCGCCGCCGCCTCCCGCTCGGGACGGCTGGCTTCGGCCGCCGCTCCCCGGGGCCGTCCGATCTGCCGGGTGGCAGATCGGGCCGCCCGCTCGCTCGCCCGCGTGGTGCGCCCGCTCTCGGCCGCGGTGGACTTGGTCCGCCGTGCGCCTGCCTCTCGCACGCCACTGGCTGGTGGAGCCCGCCTGTCGGCGCCGGCTTCCCAATCTGGTGACGTCATTAATCGGTTAATGCGCATTAAATCACTGGTTAATTATATTCACTCTGAAAATAGCAGTAAACTTCAATAAATCATAACTATTTCATGCGAACTCTGATTAAGTCCATTCAAATTTCATTAAATCCAGAAAAATGCCAAGAATCCATTAAAAATACTTTCAGCCCATGTTTGTTGACCCCCATGTACTGTTTTTAATTGTTTATCCACTGTTTGTTGTAGAATCCGACGCCGGTAATTCTCCTGCGTATTTCGAGATCGTAGCCGAATACCTTGAGCCGGAGCAAGGCAAGTCGCACTGATACTTTGATCAATTCGTACCCATTTTTCATTAAATTGCTTTGTTTACGCAAATAAACTGCATTATTTCAATAATTCATGTGGATTGGTATTGCCTATACAATGTTAGATTTCAGCCTTAGTTTTGATAACTAAATCCTTGTCACCTAGGTAATAATATGAGTAGAATATGATCCCTAGGATGCTTAGCCATGCTTAGCAACATAGCTCACCTGGGTATTAAATAATGTCTTCTTATATGATTCGACTCAATGTCGGAAAAATGGAACCATGGATAGGTTGTTGTTAAATTCCTAAAATTTGACCTAAATGGTGGGCTGTGGGTGTATGGTTTGCTTGTCACACCCATGGCAATTAAGGACCGGTTCGCGGGAACCACTTGGGCAACTTCCCGTACTTGCCACAAGCCAGCGTGGGCAACGGCTGGGCTTGAAGCGTTTCTTCTCCCTCTCCTAGGCACCGAAGAAGAGGGTGGGCGTGATGGAGTTGGATCGGCCCGGGGTAGGTTGATCGGCTGCCAGATTCACCGTGGCGCAAGGGGGTAGCCTGGCCAATATGGCGTGCCCTGTCGGCAGGTGCAACCTCAGCGTGGTGTGGATGGTTAGGGAGGGTTGCGTGAACGGTCCTGTCACAGCCTCGCACGGGACATCGTGGTGATGTACTGGCACACGGGAACGTGTGTGGGGCTATGTCTTGTGGGTACAGTTGTACACCTCTGATCAGAGTAAAACTATTCGAATAGCCGCGCCCGCGGTAATGGCACATTGCCAAGACTCACCGTGATTAGTCTCACCCTAGATAATTAATCTGGTTTTATCAAACTGGTGTTGTGGAAGGTGTGTGTCCGGTCGGCGTGGTTGTGCTGACCGGGGGTGACCGGTTAGCGTGGTGTAACGCTAGTCGGTGGAGACTGGTGAGTGTGGTTTAACTCTCATCAGTTTCGCCTGGTGTCGTGTGTAACTTCCATCAGCGCGGCCTGGTCAACGTGGTTTAGCGTTGGTCGGGAAAAGCTGGTCAGCGTGTTACGTTGTCCGGTGGTGACTGGTTAACGTGGTGTAGCGTTAATCAGTGGAGTCCGGGTAACGTGGTGTAACGGTACCCGGAGGTGTCTGGTGAACGTGGTGTAGCGTTCATCAGTGGAGACTGGTTGACGTGGTTTAGCGTAAATCAGTTGGGAATGGTTGGGCCTGGTTAACGTGGTGTAACGTTAATCAGTGGTGAATTAATATTGTTAGTTAAATCAACTTTTCAATGTTTGCGAACTACTCCCTTTTGCAACTGCTTTTCCGCAAATAAACCCTATCCCATCTTTGTACCCGGTGCATATGCATATTTGTGGGTGTGATTTGTTGAGTACTGTGGGTGGTACTCAGCCTTGCCCCAATTTTTTCCCCCCCAGTGTTGGAGGACGCGTCAGATGAAGATCATCCTGAGGAATAGGCTGGCTCCGCCGTCAAGGTGCCTGTGGGAATGGAATCGGCTGCTTGGCCAGATGTTTATAGACTCCGTTTTACTTTTTTTTCCGCTGCATTTATGTAATTTACAGTTTACTCTGTTTGTAAGACACTCTGTATGGCAACTTGGTTTGTGTACCCTGGCTTTCCTGGGCAGGGATTTATTACACATTAATGTTCAGAATTTCGGTGCAAATTTCTGGGCGTTACACCAACGTACTGTGTAGTATGTTTATTGGTAGCTCCGTCGGTCTTGCTATGTATATGCAGCATAGAAGCCTCACTAGTATTAGAGTTGGCACTATTAGATAGTAAATTGACCATTGAAAAACCAACTTAAAGAGCCTCACTAGTATACCGCCGGTCCGATTGGCACCTAACGGTTTCTATATTCTATTTTTTTAGTGCAAAATTTAGTACAATCTGCATATATATGATCGATCAGCAGACAGCAGTTGACCACTGTCGTCGTTAGCTACTCGATCGATCCAGGTGCCTAAGGAGACCGATCGAAAAGGAAAACGGCGATTCAATTTCGGCCAGTAAAATGTGAAATCGCAGAAGAAACCGATGGACATATCGGAGCGTGCATACATGCGCAGCCGGCGCGCTGTGCAGCAGCAGGAGGGTTAAGGAGAGGAGGTGTCGCCCTCACGCCGGACAGCGATGGGTGTCACCGTCGTCGACCGGTGGATGGATGACCCACCGTCCCACCCATGCCAGCGAGCGAGAGAGCTCGCGGGGTAGCCGGGTAGGGTGAGCTAGCGTCCAAAAAGGGAAAGACGGTAGAGCCAATCAACGGCCGCTCCCGCGGATTGCGTCCCCCGGGCAATGAGAAATGGAGAATCGCCCACGTTTGCGCCTTCCCCCACTAGACATTGCCTTTCACCGTACGTACTCCTCCTGTCTGCCTGCTTGCTCTCTCTCTACTGGTCTATATATGGCTCTCATGGCCATGTATGTTTATGGGGTATGTAATGTACCTAGGACGTGTCTGAAATAAGTTAATTTTAGTTTTTGTAATGTGCGCTGTCTGATGACCGTCTATACTTTGTTTCCTTAGTGTGTCATTGGTACCTGGAATGTAGCAATCCGGCCGATGACCTGCATTTCTCTGGTGTACTTCCAGGCTTGCCGCAGATTGAGAAGCCTGCTAGCCATAAGATTCGACATCTCTGTTTCTGATCTTGTCTTGTTGGTTTTTTTTTTTACTTTTAGTTGGTTTCATGGTGGTTGGACAAATCAAAGAGCTGATTTTGTTATTGGGTTTTGATCTTTGGCCACCGAGCCAAAGGAGATACAGGGCACGGCCCACTCATGGTCCATGTGTTCTCTAACGGAGTCGCGTTAGTCCAAGGATTAGCGCCCACGTTGCCTAAAGCTCGTGCAATAATCGGATCACGTAACTAAAAGTTCTAATGGAACGCCCCGACTCCTCGATGCTATAAGAAAGAGGACGAGGCCCCTGCAAAGAGTGATCTTGATCTCTCTTGCCCTTACATTTTCCTCAACCTCAAAAAACCATAAATCTACCGATCATAGAATTAACGTCGCAGGGAGATTGAAGGTCGATTTCCACCAGCATGGTGAACATTACTGGCTTGAGATTCCTAATCTACACCGACAAGAGTAATCAATGGCGTCATCTAAGACTTTATCAAATCCCTATCAGTATAATCACTTCTTCCGCATAGACGGTAGGTAATCATGTATAAGCCAAGTTAAATCTCAGATCAATTTAATGATTAGCGAATAAATTTACTAACACTTGTCCCTAGTTTTTTTTTATAATTGACCAAATCTTTAGGAGATCGGAGAATTTTGGACCATGTAACCAAACCTAAAAAGAAATTCTAACAATTTTAATTGATAAAAAAGTATAACCCAATCTGATTGTGTCACATTTTGTCCAGACACACCATGATATGAAGTCCAATCACTGAAATTTACACCGTTCGTAAGTATCTGAAGCTAGTGGTATCTGACACTGATGCAGCTAGCTAGGTGGTGAATACGGGACGAAGGTGACGCTATCGCCGTATCGGCGGCTAAATCATGTCACCTCATGGATGATCCCAAAGGAGCTAGTCTGCAGCTTGCAATCGTTGGCTTCAAATTTAATCATTTGATTCCTCTTCTTCTTCTTCTTTTTTTCCTCTCTTCCTTTCTTTCTCGTGTGTCCATTGCCCATGAAAACGATGGTAGATTGGAACCTTGCGTCCCTATCCTTATCGAAGTAACTTTACTCTTGCGATGCTGCTGTGGTGTATAAATATTTTTCTTTAAGGTTTTAATTATTTTTCTCCTGTGTAGAGTAATTTTTCAGTTGTCTCTGGTGTTGTTGATGCCTGGCGCCATCTCTGCATCCAAAATGAACTGATTCGCCATCGGTTGTTCCACCCGTATGTCCATTTCACAATGTTTCACTTTGCATCTCTCTCTCAACCGTGTACAACTACTATGTACTGTACAACATTTATTGTTACCTTTTTGCTAGATTTGGGCGCCCCAAAATTTGTAATTTGTAATCACCTAAATAGGCCCATTGGTAGGCCTAGAATTACAATGCTATAAGATGTGCAATTTTAGTCCATTTTAGCTGTAATTTTTTATTTTATACGGTTTTAATTTATTTTTATTTTAGTTTTAATACTTCTATATATACTCCATCTGTTTTTAGTTATGTCATATTTTTTTGTATCATTTTTTAAGAAAATAGGTTTGATAACACTAAAAAGCTATGGATCTAAACATTGGTAGCACATACTCTCTTCATGTTCAAATGTATGACAATTGGTTAGTTTAATTTTAACCAACATTACCAAAAAAATCATGGAGGGAGTAGTACACCGTAATACTATTACCGAAACTCTTGATTTTCTTTTTCTACATGAAACTTTTTTAAAAAAAAGATAATATCTAATCTACTTTTGCAGTTTGACTTATGCATTGACCATGCGGTTAAACAAGTCACCTTTGAATCACAGTCACTTCCAAGATCAGGACCTCGTTCACGCACGAAAAATACCGCCCAAATTTCCAAGTCAACTTTAAAAATGTCAATAAATATTTTTTTCAAAAATAAAATTACCATTTTTTAGCAGCAAAACCGAGGTAGCCAAAAACAAAATTGATGGCTTATATTTACAGGATTACAACTAAATCCAGCCGCAAAACCAATACTAACCACCAGTATATATCGTTTCGTTTGCGCCCTACCACTCTTGTGGATAAGGCTCTCTCCCGCCATTCTTAATTACTACTTATCGTACCGCCGCCGCTAACCTACGCCGCCTACGTCACACCGCCGCAGGCCGGGAGGAGGAGGCGACCCACCCCCGATGACCTCCCAGGTGACGACGGCCACGGTGGCGTGGACCAAGGAGGACGACAAGGCGTTCGAGAACGCGCTCGCGTCGGGCGCGGCGCCGCCCGCGGACGGCGCGCCGGACGACGACTGGTTCGCGGCGCTCGCGGCGAGCGTCCACGGGGCAAGGTCGGCGGAGGAGGTGCGGCGCCACTACGAGGCGCTGGTGGAGGACGTCGCGGCCATCGAGGCTGGCCGCATCCCGCTCCCGCGCTACGCCGGGGAGGAGTCCGCTGCGCCGCCCGACGGAGCCGCCGCTGCGCCGAAGGACAGCGGCGGTGGGCACCGGCGCGAGGAGCGGAAGAGCGGTGGTGGCGGCTACGATGGCGGCAAGAGCTGCTCCAAGGCAGAGCAGGAGAGGCGCAAGGGCATCCCGTGGACAGAGGAAGAGCACAGGTACATCCACACAAATCCCTACGAGCTCTCGCCTCCAAGACTAGCAGGTGCTCTGCTGTGCTGCGTGATGCTAGAGAATTCATGGCGGCGATGTGATGAATTGGTGCAGGCTGTTCTTGCTGGGGCTGGACAAGTTCGGCAAGGGAGACTGGCGGAGCATCTCGCGCAACTTCGTCATCTCGCGGACGCCGACGCAGGTGGCGAGCCACGCGCAGAAGTACTTCATCCGCCTCAACTCCATGAACCGCGACCGCCGCCGCTCCAGCATCCACGACATCACCAGCGTCACCGCAGGGGAGGTGGCGGCGCAGCAGGGCCCGATCACCGGCCAGGCCACGGGCAGCCCGGCCGCCGCGCTGGGACCCCCCGGCATGAAGCACCCGGGTGGACCGCCGATGCCCATGTACGGCGGCGCGCCCATGGGCCACCCCGTCGCCGGCCACATGGTGCCCGCCGCCGTCGGCACGCCGGTGATGTTCCCGCCGGGGCACGCGCCCTACGTCGTGCCCGTTGGCTACCCGGCGCCCCCGGCCAAAATGCACCAATGATCATCCTGCCATGGACAAGATCAGCATTTCACCATTTCTTCCTCCTCCTTTCTTGAATCTTGATTTGTTCTTTGTGTAGCCGCCTTCGTCGTCGTCCCTGACCTTCTTCTTCTTCACTGATGTAAACATAGATGACTCGAGTGCAGGGGTTGGAGATTCAGGCGAATAAGTAAAGTTTTTTGCTGACTGTTGCAAGTGATTATACATAGCTTGTGATGATCACGTACACCCGGTGAAGGCTTAGCTCCAAATGTGGATGTAATTAGCAGCGGCCTTCCGTGGTGGCGCCGACCGATTGATGATCGATGATCTTGCAGGGTTGCAATTAGGGGTTGGCTTCCATTTTGTTGATGTAAATTACCAACCGTCTTATTGAACCAAACGCATATATATCAATCTGCCATGCCATATCATGTTGAATGGATCGGTGTTACTCGGCCTGTTCGTACTCTTTTCTTTTGTATTCCCTTTGAAGATCTTCTGGAGCATCCTATACCTTTTATTGAAGAGATGCGAGGAGGGTTCACGCTCAAATATTGTTGTTACATAATACTTTTTTTCTAAAAAAAAAAGGAGTTGTGATAGAATTGTTAGAAAAATAAGCACATATAGATTTAATTTATTCCATAAATAAATTATGATATTAACCGTATAGGGTAGTAGAACCATCTCACACAATATAGATATATATGCAACGAAACAACACATGAATAGATTGAATAAGTAAATCATGTTAAATACGTACCAACGATTCTATTTAGGAAAAGTGCTCAAAGTAGTAGCACGTACAACGCGCGGTACAAGATAGTGATGACAACGCGTAGCGCCCGAACATAGAGGAAGACGAGCCATGGTGGATAAACAACAAGCAGTCGTACGGAGCGCTTCTCAAAAACCTTATTCACCATCTCCCGGTGCAGGACTTCATAAGGATGACGGTTCCGGAGACGTGCTCTCCTGATCACCAGTGCACACCAACGAGCGAGACGAAGTAGACGACGTGTGGTGGCATAGTACAGAGGAGAGGCAAAACCCTAAATTGCTTTCGCGTGTGTTGCACGGAGGTGACGGTTCGGTATTTATAAGACATGTGATCAGGATGCCTTCCATAACTCGTAACCAAACCAGATAACTCACGCGTAACCTACCCGGACTTCACATCAGTCCAACGTACTGAACAATCCGGTGAGTTCTAAAACAAACACCGGAATATCCGTTGAATGCAGCAAAACCAAAACTGCAAAAGGAAGCCACGTTTGCGCAAGCATAAGGAACCAATTTTGACGGACCATTTATGGGCATGTCGCATGCGCGCCCTCCTAGCTTGTGCTTGAGCCCGGCTCGGCCCGGTGAGGCAAGCGAGCGCGCGCGTGTGTTTTTCTAGTTCTCTTCACTACACATTACTCAAGTGACTAGGAGAGCACTCATCCTTTTAAGGAGGTCTTCCTCTCCTAGAATAAGCAAGGTGATACTAAAGTTCACATGCATGCCTTCTATGATATGGGCTTTTGAGATATTTCTATGAATTATTCTCCAATTGGGTCCTAGGCCCACTAACAATTCCAACAATCCCCCACCAAATCTTGAATTTTTTTATTTTTATATTTTTTAATAAAATATTTACAAAACTCTATTTTCATTTCAAAAAATTACAAAAATATACTCCTAACGCCCTCTGGGAGGGCGTTTTTTATGAAATCACCCTCCCAGAGGGCGATTTGATGACGTGATTAACGGCCGTAGGCCGGGCGGCCAACGGCCGTCAGCACTTTTACAGGCAGCCCCCTGGCCGCCCACAAAACCGCCCTCTAGGAGGGCGGCAAGGGGCCGCCTGCAAACGCCAACTACGGGGCCGGCCATTTTACAGGCGGCCCCCTTGCCACCCTCCTAGAGGGCGGTTTTTAGGCGGCTACGGGGCCGCATGCAAAATGGCCACTTCTTTTGTTTTTTTTGCTCTTTTTTTCTTTTTTTTGATATTTTTTTCTCACTAGGAACTCGAGAATAGCAAAACCTCGTGAAGATGCAGCTCAAACCGATGTAAGATGTGGCCTGTAGAAATTTGTGAGCGTGCTTTAAAACCTGTGCTGAAACTTCAGACCACGAAAACTCAATCTTCCCGACCGAATTTCGCAAAAATTTTTCGGACAAAGTTGGCCGAAACCCTAATGCACGATACCTACCTTAAAACAGACATAACTTTCACATACGGTCTCGGAATCAGGCAAATAAGTACTCTACGGACATCTACAGAAAATTTTACATCCACTTCTCCCTAATCTTGTCGGGTTTGTCTGAAAAATTTTTGTGAAATTCAGCCGGGAAGATTGAGTTTTCAAGGTCCGAAGTTTCAGCACAGTTTTTAAAGCACGCTCACAATTTTCTACAGGCCACATCTTACATCGATTTGAGCTGCACCTTCATGAGGTTTTGCTATTTTCGAGTTCCTAGTTGAGAAAAAAATATCAAAAAAAGAAAAAAAAGGGCAAAAAAAGAACAAAAGAAGTGGCCATTTTGCAGGCGCCCAGCAGTTCTAGCGGGAGTGCCGGTCGGACCGCCTCCCTCCACCTGGTCGGACCGGCCGCATCCAGTACCGACGGCACAAATGAGATAGGGTGCCGGTTGGACCGGTCCTTTGTCTGTAGTCGGATAGGAAATGACCTGGGGGGCCGCCTGTAAAATGGCCGGCCCCACGGCCAGCTTTTTGCAGGCAGCCCCCTTGCCGTCCTCCTAGAGGGCGGTTTTTGGGCACCCAGGGGGCCGCCTGCAAAAGTGTTGACGGCCATTGGCTGCCCGGCCAACGGCCGTCAGCCACGTCATCAAATCGCCCTCCTAGAGGGCGTTAGGAGTATATTTTTGTAATTTTTTGAAACAAAAATGTAGTTCTGTAAATATTTTATTAAAAAAATATAAAAAAATTCCCAAATCTCAAAGTCACACAGAGATTTGCCTTTTTCCAATGTACTGTTTTTATACCAGCGTTTTGATGGAGACCGGTTAAGGTTGAACATCCATCTAGATTTCCAAGCTACACTTGCTTAAAACTTGAATAATAGACTAAGTCTTGAATTGCAAGTTTTGTGCGAGCAAGTTTCACTCAGAAACTTAATTGATACTAGGCCACCAGTAGGTTACCTCTTAGCTAGAGCATATAAGTCATACTCCTTAGTCTCTTCATGAGTTTCCTTGGAGATTCACCCAAAATCTCCATAGACTACGACTAACAATCGGGCTCATATAGGTATGATCTTTCAAGAATACTTTGCAAGACAACATCTTCACTATTTAAAACCAACAAAACACATTAAGGCATAGCCAACCTGTCTTGCAGCTTGTGAGAGTACATGCATCTTCACTTAGAGAGGGTTAAAGGTACTCTATTCCAGTTAACTAATGGCTTATTTTTCCATGTTCTATTTCACGGGATCTCTGATCACATAGGTTGGGTTACCACCATAATATAACTCACATGGGGTCTCATACCCATCTCTTTCAATGCATTATCTATCACATTCCGTGATAGTCCCTTAGTAAATGGATCTGCCAGGTTTCTAAATGTTTGAATGTAATCCAATGTTATAACTCTGGAATTCCTCAATTTCCTGACAGACTTCAATCGTCTCTTCACATGTCTAGACGATTTTATTTTATCCTTAGAACTATTCACTTTAGTAATGACAATTTGATTGTCACAGTTCACAAGGATGGCTGGCCCAGGCTTTTCAACCATAGGTAGATCCATTAATAGATCACATAGCCATTCTGCCTCAACAGTTGTAGTGTCTAGTGCCGTAAGCTCAGCTTCCATGGTTGACCTCGTCAAGATAGTCTATTTGCAAGACCTCCATAAAACAGCAGCACCACTTAGTGTGAAAACATATCTACTAGTGGCTTTGATCTCATCAACATCAGAGATCCAGTTGGAATCACTATAGCCCTCTAGTACCGATAGGTACCCAGTATAATGAAGTTCAAGGTTCATAGTACCTGTCACGGCCTGAAAATCGTTTTAATTAAAAATTATTTTTGGGTAAATGGAAATACAAGAACACGCTAAAAAAATTTTGTTTGAGAAACGTGTTTGAATAAAATTTTGAAATTTCCAATATTAAAAATCCCAAGTTGAAAATTTTAAATAAATGCTTGGACGCTTTTATATTCCTGGGGTTTTTGTCGGAATATTTTAAGTGTTTAAGTATTTATAATAATAAACCCTTTCTATTTTGTGGTGGCATTTATTTCTGGTAAATTCCCTGCGATTTAATAAGCTCTCTGAAATTTTCTCGGAATTTTCGGAGCTCCATAATTAATTTTAATGGGACAAAAATTATTTCTATAATTAGACAAATTTATAATAAAATCCTTGTCTTTTCCCCTGTTCGGGTCGTTTCGGTTCAGTCCTTTGAAGTCTCCCTGTTCATCGTGAACTCTGACTCTGTTGTTTTCTAGGGTTTCGTGTCGCTCCCGGAATCCTAAAACCGCCTCGACGTTTCGATTCTCAAAATATACCGATATTTCCAAGCGATCGAATGTTTCCTAAACTATTCCCTCCCCCGTTCTCGACTCCCAAAATATTCCCCATATTTTGGATGTTCATTTATTCCGTTTCCCGAACTCCGTGAAATATATTCCTTGAATATCCTAATTTCTCGGTCGACATAAAGTACCCTCCATTTTCCCCAAGTTCCTAATTCCGTAAATATTCCCAATTTTTTCTAATTCCGGAATATTCCTACTAACTCCTTACAATATTCTCGAAATTCCTGAAATATTATTATGCTTGGAGGATTCCAAAAATTCCGGCGAATTTCCTTGATTCCAAAGAAATATTTTGATTTCCAAAAGTGTTTCGATGTTTTCGATTTCCCAAATATATATATACGCCAACGTTCGCGACTCTCCAAAATTCCAAACAATTTCCCAATTTCCGATATCCCTGATACTTCTCGAAATTCCAAAAATTTAAATTCTAGATTTGGAGAATTTTTGAAAAACCTCCAAAAAGGCCCCACCTTTTCTCCTTCTTTTCTCTTTTCTTTTCTTCCAAATTCTTCCTCTCCTTCTTTCTGGTTCCCTCTCCTGTTTATTTTCCACCCAGGCTCTTTTCTCTCTCTACTTGGGACACCAGCCTGCCGAGCCTCCGCCTTGTAAGCATTGTAATCCTGAGTTCCTGCTCGTTCTTTTTCTCGTCTTTCTGTTAGCGTAGAGAGAGTGTCTCGTGTCGTGGACGACGTCACGAACTTGGGCGGGCGCGTCGTGGCCGTAGCGACGTGCGGCTCGCGTACGCGCCTGTACGCGTTGGTTCGTGGAGGACGTCACTGTCGGAGGATGAAACCTCGACGGCGGGGAGTCTGGAGACCCCCCTTTGAGATTCGGCCAGGGGAGTAGTTCTTAGGCGAAGCCGGCTTCAGGTGTAGCAGAAAGATACGCGAAGAAGACGATGAACAGCACACTCAGAGGAGACACGAGGATTTATACAGGTTCGGGCCGCTCGGAAGCGTAATACCCTACTCCTGTGTGTATGCTATCTGTGGTGGACGAATGTAGTACGGTAGTTACAAGGTAAGCTAGCTCACAGCCGGAGCCGGAGAAGAGGAACAGGGGCTAGAGAAGGAGCACGGGAGCAGAAGACAGGGAAAGCTCTGTCGGTTCGGCCTCTCCCCTTCGCGGTGGCTTGGGTCCTCCTTTATAAAATCAGGGGAGTCCACAGTGCAGTGCATGGGAGAGCTAGGTATGATTTGTCTTGTCAAAGTCTTGTCGCACGTCTCTGCCTGTTGCCGTCTGCTGCGTCCACGCCGGGTAGGTCGGCTGCGGAGGACGGCTGGAGCGTGGAGACGTGACGGCGTACGCCCAAGTCAAAAGGCTCTGACTGTGAACAAGCGGTTGCACAGTGAAAAGAGCTCCGTCGTCAAAAAGGCTTCTGACTGCATAGTAGGGTGTCACGGGGAGCATGACGAGGCGCCCACGCGTGGCAGAGCAGGCGACAGAGTCGACAGGCCTGTCGCCTCGTCATTAATGTAGGTAGTTGGGGAGTGGTGCGCTCAAGTCAACCTCGTGCCCGGCGTGGGGTGCTCCGCGCCGGCACTTGGGATCGACACCGGGGACCCGGGACCGAGGGGCTTGGCGCCCGGGGCCGGATCCGAGGCGGTCGGCACCCGGGAGCCAAGGCGGTCGGCACCCGGGACCGAGAGCGGGGACCCGGGACCGGGGAACTCGGCGCCCGGGGCCGGGACCGAGGCTGCCGTGCCCGGGTCCCGGGCGATGTCGCCGGACCGCGGGCCAGAGGAAGGCGCACTGGGGGCGCGCCCCCGGTCCCGGGGAAGGCGTTCCCGGCCCCGGGGCCCGAGCAGCTTTGGTGCCTCGGGCACTTAGTCAGGAGAGCCGGTCGCCACTTGTGCAGATTGTGACCCCGGGGAACTGACGTGGCTGAAGACCCACGCGTCCCTGCGACTCTGGGGGCCCCCAGTCCCGTTTCGCCGACAGTGGCCCCTGGCCCTGTTGCTCGGCCGGAGCCGCTCCGGGCAGGAACGGGGCCATGTCCTTGAAGAAACGAGGGGACGCTGGGTCCGCCTGGTTTAGCTTGGGCTGGTGGAGCTTGACGACTTGTTGATTTAAATGCGATACGTACCCGGGGCCCGGGCTCGCGCCCCGGCGGTGTGAGTCCGCCGTGCGTGAGGAAGTCGCGGTTGTTCGCGAGAAAGTCGCGGTGGTTCGCGAGGTGTTCGCGGCAGATCACGAGGACGTCGCGGCGGTTCGCGAGGACGTCGCGGCGTTTCGCGAGGAAGTCTCGGGAGGCCGTGGTCGAGCCCGCTGCCCCGGAGGCAGGGTTCTTCGACCGCGGCGACCATCTCGTAGAGCTGATGCCTGACGAGGAGGTTGAGGAAGACGCCGGTTTCCTTCTGACGCTACGCGCGGGCGCCTTCGGGGTCCGGGGGCCCTCCATGCCCCCGGGTGCCCTTCTTCTGTCGTCGTCCGGGGTCTGGTCCGAAGGAGGCCAGCGACCTCTCCCCGTGCGACGGCGTCTCCGGGCCTCGCTCGTGCTTGCGCTCCGGTTTTGCCTGTCTTGTAAAAAGAGAGATGTTTGCATATGTATATGGTCATGTTTATACTTTTCGTACCTTGGTTTATTGTGTTGTTCGGAGGTCGCTTGTACTCGGGGTCCCGTGTCTGGGGACGTCGAGTATCGGGCGCCGTCGACATCGAGGGCCAGCAACTGCGAACAGCTGTAGGGTGTGAGACCCTGTCCGGGCCCCGGCGCAGCCGCTTGCCCCGGGAGTTCGGGCCCCGGGAGGTGGCGAACGCGACCGTCGGACGCCTCGGGAGCTCGGTTCCCGGGGGCGCGTGATGTCCGGAGGTGAGCTTGGCGGGGCGATGAAGCCCGTAGGTCCGGGCTTCCTTCTTCTGGTTCCGGGGCCCTCCGCGCCCTCGGGGCGCCGTTGGTCCGGAGAGCGTAGCGAGGCCACGAGGACACTCTTGGTTCGCCGAGAGCCCCTTGGGAATTGATCCCACCCGGGCCGGGGTCGCTAGGCAACGAAGGCCCCGGCGCCTCGGTCGGGCACCGCCATCCTCTCCGGGAGCCTAGGCTGATCATACAGGGAAAAATACAAGTTGAGGAATATGTGAAGCTGGATAAGGTAACGTATCTGGATATTTGCGAAGGGCGGCATGGCTTCGCGAGCACCATCCCGGGACTGGGAGTGTTGTTCTCGCTCGGGAGCGCCGAGCACGGGCCGATCCGCCGTGAAACGCCCTTAGCGCCCGAGCCCTCTTTCCGGGGCTTGGGTAGGCGCCTGCCCCGAGAGCCCGGCCACAAGGGGCCGCGAGCACTGGGCGCGGGGCTTGCGGAGTGGTCGAGTCTGGTGGCTCGGTCCTTCTGTGTTCCAGGTCGGGGGTCCTCCGTGCCCCGGGTCCGTTCGCCTAGGGAGCACGTGAAGTCGCGACGACAGGCTCTACATGATGAATCGTGAGAGCATTGGCTCGCTCCTTGTCCGCTCCATGCTGCGAGCCGTTGCGTCTACCACCTCCTAGGGGCCTCTTCGCGGTCGCGACTGAGCGGAGGAAAGGATTGCGCATAAGGAATCTGCCCCTAGCAGCGGAAAAACCGAGCCCGAAGCCAACCAGTGCGGGACACCGCAAGCCGGGGCTTAGACGATGTCCGGGTTTAGCAGATGGGATACGGTAGCTCGCTGGTAGGGAACAGATGCTTAGGCGCAACACCCAGCCACCGCATGGGCGCGACCCGATTATGCCCCCGGGGGAAGATCATCACGATCGCGACATAGAGAAATGATAAGGGCACGAGCCCGGAAACGATAATAAAAATATTACTCTGGAAGGCGAGTACACATGGGGCCTGCCCAGTGCTGAGGTTTAGAGGCACTTACAGGATGTGTTTTCAGATAATATTTGTGATGATGCTTCCAGGCTTACCGAGCCCGGTTGGGAAGTTCCGATCACCAGGGAGGGGCCTTCCCACGGGGGAAGATTTCATTCCGACCCGTACGAAGATACGGCGGAGATTTGAACCCAAACTGAAGTGATCGGGCCCAAACCTGACGCAAAGATAGCGCTTGAGGCCTCGCTGGTAACGAGCGACGCGGAACGGAGCGCGCCACCTTCGTTCCTCGAGGAAGTCGAGGTTGTCGAGATGCATATTGTCGTGGTTGATGTCTGTCGATGTAGCGCTGTAGCCGAGAGCCGAGGAAGGGTTCTGGCGACAGAACGGCTTCGGCCCGGTACACCATGAAGAAACGAGGTCTCCCTGGGCGCCGAGCTTGGTGTGGTATGAACCGTCCCCCAGGACCGCCGGGGAAAGGTCTACTCTACACATAGTGAACTGTGAGAGCGCCTGGTTCGTTCCCTTGTCCATCCCATGCTGTGAACGCAACACATGGAAAACGACGAAAGGAACGAGACCGGGGAGGATATTAAAAACATTGCTTATGTAAAGTGTATATACATGGGGCCCAGGCTAGCGCTGAGTTTCCGGAGAAGTCCAGCGCTGGCCCGGGTTTACCCAACTTACAGGATGTTTATACAGATGGATTTGCGAAGATACTTGTTATGCCTAGGGATGGAGCTCGGACTAGCTTCCCTCGCGAGCCCGAGTCCGGTATGTGTTCGGGCCCGGGGGGCCCCGGACTGGGATACGGTTTGATATAAGCCGGGTTCCGGGGGCCCGGGCCTGAATATGGGATGTGAGACGACCTTCCGGACGCATTCTCGCCGGAGCGGTGCTATCCGGGCTACCGCGCCCTATTCCGGGTGTCGCGTTCCTAGGCTTGCACTCGCCTTGGCGATGCCGCCCTGGTTCGGCTCCTCGGTGTCGGACCCGGGGCGCGGATTCGGGAATCCGAGCCTCGGCTCAAATATGTGCCCGGGACCCAAGGGGCCCCGGACTGAAATACAACTTGATGTGTATGGTCGACATGAGCCTGGGCACGGAGGCCTGGGCAAGGACATGGACCACGTCGGGACGACTTCCCCGGACACGCCCATGCCGAGGCGATGTTGTCCGGGTACTCGCGCCCTGTGAGGGTCATTCCGGGCGCCCTGTTCCTAGGCGCGCATTCGCCTGGGCGAGGGGTGCTCTACGACGAGCGCCGTGCTTGCTGCCTGCAGAATATCATTGGTGCACGCCCAACCATCGACTCGCGCGTCACGGCCTGAGTCCACGGCGCGAGGAGTGGGCACGAGCCCCGCTACCGAGGGTAGCGGGGACGCTCTCGAGTTCTGGCCTGTCAGGGGCAGTGTTTTGGCTCAGCTTCCCTTTCGAGGGTGCGAGCTCTCGACACCGGGAGGAGGTCCTCAACCGGGAGCGGCCTGCCCGGACTCGCGCTCGACAGGGCGGCGTGGTCCGGACTATCACACCGGGACCCGGAGGCCCCGGACTGGGTCGGGACGAACCGCCCGGACTTGCCACCTAATCCGCTAGAGTCCGAGCAGCCGTTCCCTATGTACCTGGGCGCCCAGGAGCCAAGGGCTCCAACCGGGGCCAGTTACACGCGCCCGGGAGCCAAGCTCCGACCGGGGCGAGCATGTGCCCGGGAGCGAAACTCCCACCGGGCTAAGTACGCAAGTACGCGCCCGGGAGCCGAGCTCTGACCGGGGTGAAGTACGCGCCCGGGAGCCGAGCTCCGACCGGGGCGAGCATGTGCCCGGGAGCTAAGCTCCCACCGGGCTAAGTACGCGAGTACGCGCCCGGGAGCCGAGCTCTGACCGGGGCGAGCATGTGCCCGGGAGCGAAACTCCCACCGGGCTAAGTACGCAAGTACGCGCCCGGGAGCCGAGCTCTGACCGGGGCGAAGTACGCGCCCGGGAGCCGAGCTCCGACCGGGGCGAGCATGTGCCCGGGAGCTAAGCTCCCACCGGGCTAAGTACGCAAGTACGCGCCCGGGAGCCGAGCTCTGACCGGGGCGAAATACGCGCCCGGGAGCTAAGCTCCCACCGGGCTAAGTACGCAAGTACGCGCCCGGGAGCCGAGCTCTGACCGGGGCGAAGTACGTGCCCGGGAGCCGAGGCTCCGACCGGGGCAGGCAAGGGTTCCTAACTGAAAAGCTGATTGACAAGTGCCGGGTAAGGATATGTACCGTATTAGGACGAGTTCCCCTGGTCCGCCCTTGCCGAGGCGGTACTGTCCGGGTACTCGTGCCCCGTCGAAGTCGTCCGGCTCGGGAGCAGGACTCGGACCGTCCGCCAAGGGTTCGGATCATCCGAACCGCCTCGGTCGGGCTCGGGCCCGCTACGGCTCCTGCCGGAGCTTCTTGACGCGCTCGGCCAGCTTTTGGACGGCGCGGCATTCCAGGAGGTCATGCGAATCCGTCTCGTGGACGGCGCACCACCTCCGGGCTTCGACCGGCTCGAGGCGCTCGGCCAAGCGCTGGACGGCACGACACTTCGTGATGTCATGCCGGTCCGTGTCGTGGAAGGCGCACCACCCACGGGCTGCGGCCGGCTTGAGACGCTCGGCCATCCCCTGGACGGCGCGGCACTCCGTGATGTCGTGCCGGTCCGTGTCGTGGTAGGCGCACCACCCCCGAACTATGGCCGGCTCGGTACGCTCGGGTGAGCGCTGGATGGCGTGGCACTCCGTGATGTCGTGCCAGTCCGTCTGGTGGAGAGGGCACCACTTCTGGGCTGTTGCCAGCGGTGGCGGCGCGCGTGCGGCCTTTCGCCGCATGCTGCGACCATCGCCTCCGCGGGCATCATAGCTCCGGGAGCTGCCCGTAGTCGCCGTGGCGTAGCTCTCGGCTGCCGCCTTGGCCTTCTGGCGCTTCCTCCTGTTCCGCCGCAGCGCGGAACGTGAAAGCTTGCCATCTTCTTCAGGACCCTGGTCGGGGGCCCCAGGACTTGCGGCAGCGTTCGCGCGCCGCTCGCGCTGCCGCTCGATCGTGACCCGGGCGTCCTCCTGAACCTGCGTCCGGTCCAACCAATCGTGGAGGTCGCCGTGGCCATTGTTGGAGTCCCGCGGACGATGGCCTTCCTCCATGGAGTGCGTTGGTGTTGGAGGCGCCAGCGTACCACCTGAAAAGGAAACTCCCCCTACCTGGCGCGCCAGCTGTCGGAGGATGAAACCTCGACGGCGGGGAGTCTGGAGACCCCCCTTTGAGATTCGGCCAGGGGAGTAGTTCTCAGGCGAAGCCGGCTTCAGGTGTAGCAGAAAGATACGCGAAGAAGACGATGAACAGCACACTCAGAGGAGACACGAGGATTTATACAGGTTCGGGCCGCTCGGAAGCGTAATACCCTACTCCTGTGTGTATGCTATCTGTGGTGGACGAATGTAGTACGGTAGTTACAAGGTAAGCTAGCTCACAGCCGGAGCCGGAGAAGAGGAACAGGGGCTAGAGAAGGAGCACGGGAGCAGAAGACAGGGAAAGCTCTGTCCGGTTCGGCCTCTCCCCTTCGCGGTGGCTTGGGTCCTCCTTTATAAAATCAGGGGAGTCCACAGTGCCAGTGCATGGGAGAGCTAGGTATGATTTGTCTTGTCAAAGTCTTGTCGCACGTCTCTGCCTGTTGCCGTCTGCTGCGTCCACGCCGGGTAGGTCGGCTGCGGAGGACGGCTGGAGCGTGGAGACGTGACGGCGTACGCCTCCAAGTCAAAAGGCTCTGACTGTGAACAGCGGTTGCACAGTGAAAAGAGCCTCCGTAGTCAAAAAGGCTTCTGACTGCATAGTAGGGTGTCCACGGGGAGCCATGACGAGGCGCCCACGCGTGGCAGAGCAGGCGACAGAGTCGACAGGCCTGTCGCCTCGTCATTAATGTAGGTAGTTGGGGAGTGGTGCGCTCAAGTCAACCTCGTGCCCGGCGTGGGGTGCTCCGCGCCGGCACTTGGGACCGACACCGGGGACCCGGGACCGGGGGGCTTGGCGCCCGGGGCCGGATCCGAGGCGGTCGGCACCCGGGAGCCAAGGCGGTCGGCACCCGGGACCGAGAGCGGGGACCCGGGACCGGGGAACTCGGCGCCCGGGGCCGGGACCGAGGCTGCCGTGCCCGGGTCCC
Organism: Oryza meyeriana var. granulata; assembly: GCA_003991445.1. Classification (NCBI taxonomy): domain Eukaryota; kingdom Viridiplantae; phylum Streptophyta; class Magnoliopsida; order Poales; family Poaceae; genus Oryza; species Oryza meyeriana. The sequence continues at coordinate 53,728 of RYFJ01002110.1, forward strand.
GGGCGATGTCGCCGGACCGCGGGCCAGAGGAAGGCGCACTGGGGGCGCGCCCCCGGTCCCGGGGAAGGCGTTCCCGGCCCCGGGGCCCGAGCAGCTTTGGTGCCTCGGGCACTTAGTCAGGAGAGCCGGTCGCCACTTGTGCAGATTGTGACCCCGGGGAACTGACGTGGCTGAAGACCCACGCGTCCCTGCGACTCTGGGGGCCCCCAGTCCCGTTTCGCCGATAGTCACGGACATGGACGCATCGTGGGCGATGTCACGGACGTACGGTGCTGGGCGACGCGTCGTGGGCGCGACGTGCGCTGTGCACTTGTAAATTCACTATAAAAGGAGAAGGAAAGAACGGAAAACGCTGTGCGGTTTTGGGCAGCACCAAACTCTCGTGTTCTTGTGTGCATTTGCTTTCGGGTGAAGTCGCAGGCTCACGCAGGCGCTAAGGCGAGATCCCGGACGTAAGGTCCCGGGCACGGGAGCCGATCCAGGCGTGGTCGGGTTCCCGGGCGAGAGTACCCGGGGCGAGGTTGGATTCCCGGGGACGAGGTACCCGGGCACGAACGCCGTCCCCGGGAGAAGTACCCGGGCACGGACGCGAGTACCCGGGCAAGGAACCCGGGCACGGACGGGTACCCGGGCTCCATCACGCCTGGGCCAAGCTCGGCCTCGCTCTCCCCGGCCGCCCTGGGCTGCGCCCCTCCTCAGCCTTGCTTGCCCGGCCTGCGCCGCCCCGGACTCGGTCTCCTCCACCTCCTGTCTCCATCTCCCCACTTCCCCGAGAAGCGGTGCTGTATCGTGCCCACGTCGCCGCCATTCCCGCACCCACTCCCGCTCCAAAACTACCTCCTCGGCCACGATTCCGCCTCCCCGTGCCCTCAAATAGCTCTCCTGAGCTCCCCTCTCTCGTTTTCCCCGCTCGCCCGAAGCCGTCGCCGTCTGGCTCCGCCCCGCCGTCGCCACGCCATCGCTTGCCTCTGCCACCGCCCTGCTGCTGCCGCCAGTTGGTCACTGCCGTCTCCTCTGCTGTCGCCCTGCCATCGCCACTCCTCACCCCTGCCGAGCACCGCCGCCTCTGGAAGCCGCGCCGATGCTAGGAGCCAGCGCCGCCGCTCGGCTACAACCGTCGCCGTCCTTCGCCGCCCCGAGGTGAGCATCCCTCGGCACCGGTCCCTACTGCTTTCCCTTTCCCCGAAGCCGCCGCCGTCCTGCAGGTCGATCTGTGCACCGCCCCACCGACGGCCGTCGCCGCCGTGGGCGAGTCCCATCGGCGCCTCTGTCCCTCTCCCCTTGCTTAGCGCCGGCATCATCACTGTCATCCACATCTAGTGCCACCGCCGCATTTGCTTCCCAGCACCGCCTCACCGTTGCCGTCGCCTGCTCCCTAACCACCGGTCTCTGCGTCGTCAACCTCGTCGTCATCCTCTGCGCCTCTCGCCGCCGCCTGCCGTCTCTGGTCTGCCATCTATGTCGCCGTCCGTTGCCGGTGAGCATCCACTCCGTCGTCCCCGACGCCTCCATCCTCTCTTCCTCCTTCGGCGTCTCTGTCCTTTCCCCTTTTGTGCTCAGCGTCCTCATCGTCGTAGGCCTCGCCGTTGCCATCTACACCGGCGCCCTGTTCCCTCCTCAGCCCCAACACCGCCCCAGTCTGTCATCGACACCGCTGCGCCAAGGAGCGCCGTTGCCGTCTCCTAGCCGCATCACCCGTCCTGGTCGTCGTCCTACCTGTCGGATGCCGCCCTCCGTCCTCAGGGCTGAGTCGTTGTCGTCCTCGTCGCTTTGTCGTCAGTCATCACCCTCGTCTGCCGCCGGTGAGCCCGCAAGCCGAGCCTGCTCGCCATCCCCATCTTCTCCACTCCGGTACCTTGTGTCATGGTCGTCGACGCCACCCATCGCCCAGCCGCCGGCCTCTCCTCCGTCTCTTCCATCCATTCCTAGTGCGCCATGGTGTTTCCTGTGTGTTTGCTGTCGTCGCCATCATTTATCTCAAGCGCCCCGACTTCTACTCCTCGGCTCGGCGTTCATTGCTGATCGGACGCCGCCCTGACATCGACAGCCACCATGCCGTGCCGTCTCAGGGCCGATGTTTGCATCGCTGTTGCCGTGCAGTTGTCTCGGCCAGCGCACTGACCTCCTCGGCCGCGCCATGGCAGGAGCTCGGCCTCTTCTTCCTATGATGCTGCTGCATGGGGCCCACGTGCAGTAGTTCGGCCGCCCCAGCTGTTCGATCATTCTGGGCCAATTAGAGCCATCCGATTAATTGAATCCAATCTTTACCATTGAATCTCCATAAACCCTAGGGTTGAATCTCGGCCGTCCAATCTATATCAAGTTCCTAAATCAATCTTGGCCGTTTAAATCCATCCAAATCGAATCCCAACCGTTGACTCCTTTTTAATCCGCCAGTGCCCTGTTAGCCCTAACCCAATCCATCACTCCAGCTATTCCTCAGATTTGTGAGCCATGACTATGACAGAAGGCCTTACTCTCTTTTCCAATGCCAAAAATAATCCTTGTAGCTTAATTCTGAGGGAATATTCTCAAGAATATTTCTTTTCTAATTTCTTTTCGGCTTTTCTCTGAATTAAACTTCCGGAAGCCGTATCTTTTCCGTCCGAACTCCGAATCGACCCGTTCTTCTTCTTAAATTCATCTAAAATTATAATCTACTTGTTTATGTAATTTTTATGTACTATTTATTTGGAGTTTCTTAGGGTTTTTATTGTTTTGCATGTAGTCATGTATGATCGCCGTTTCGGAAGATTGCGGAGTCTATGGAAGAGTTCGGAAGGGCAATCGAAGATGTTTTGTCGCAAGGTAAGTCACACATTCACCCTTGAACATGTTGAACCTACTTTGTGAAAGATTTTACGATTTATAAATAAATTGCATGTTTTGCTAATTACATGGAATATGGGATAACCTATCCACTTACTTGAGACCCTGTTTATTTGTTATCCATTCCTTGATAACTTTGGATGATAATTTAACTAGCTTAGGTCTCATTGGATGACTTGGCTAGAGATAGGACCTGCTTAGCCATGCTTAGCAACATAGCTCACCTGAGAATTAAATATTATCTTTTTATTTGATTCGACTCAATGTCGAAAAAATGGAACTTTGGATAGGCTAATGTTAAATTACTAAAATTGGACCTAAATGATGGGTTGTGGGTGTATGGTTCTGCTTGTCGCACCCATGGTAAATAAGGACCGGTTCGCGGGAACCCATTGGACAATTAATCGTACTTTCCACAAGCCAGCACGGGCAACGGCTGGACTTGTAGCGTCTCTTCCCCCTCTCCTAGGCACCGATGATGAGGGTGGGCATGATGGAGTTGGGTCGGCCCGGGGTAGGGTTGATCAGCTTTCGGATCCATCGTGGCGCAAGGGGATAGCCTGGCCAATATGGTGTGACCTGTCGGCAGGTGCAACCTCAGCGTGGTGTGATGGTTAGGGAGAGGTTGCGTGAACGGTCCTGTCACAACCTCTTGCGGGGTGTCATGGTGACACATCGATGCACGGAAATGTGTGTGAGGCTATGTTTTGTGGGTAAAGTTGTACACCTCTGATTAGAGTTAAATCTATTTGAATAGCCGCGCCCGCGGATATGGACGGTTGGCCAAGACTCACCGTGATTAGTCTCACATTTAGATAATTAATTTGGTTTTATGAAATTGGATGGTTCAGGTGGAAGGTGTGGAGTCTGGTCAACGTAGTGTAACGTTGATCGGGGGTGGCCGGTTAACGTGGTGTAACGTTAATCGGTGGAGACTGGTGAGCGTGGTATAACGCTCATCAGTGATGCCTGGTGGACGTGGTGTAGCATTCATCAGTGCGGCCTAATCAATGTGGTGTAACGTTGATCAGCAGAGACTGGTCAGTGTGGTGTAACGCTGATCAGTGGAGTCTGACTAACGTGGTGTAACATTAATCAGTGGAGTCCGGTGTACGTGGTGTAACGGTAACCGGAGGAGTTTGGTGAACATGGTGTAGCGTTCATCAGTGGAGTATCCAAATATTCGGAATATTCCAAATTTCCAACCTCCATAAATATACCCCATTTTCCGATTCCAAAATATTCTCCGTTCTCTAACTTCGACAAATATTTGATATTCCCGAGATTCCAAATATATATATATATATATATATATCCCCCGATATTCAGAATATTCCAAAATCCTGAATATTTCCATAAATTCCAATATTCCAAAATTCGGAGCATTTTCATATTTACCGATGCTCCAAAAATATTCCCCTGAAACCCTGAATGTCCCCTTTTTTTTGAATTCCAAATAGATATATGTGTATATATGTATATATTCCAAATATCGGAATATTCCAAAAAAATTCTAAATATTTCTATAATTTTCAATTCAGAAATGTTCTTCAAATTCCTAACTTCCAATTTCACGAATTTTGGGTTTTTCCAGAAACCCTCTCTCTTTTCCTATCTTTTTTTCATCCCATCTTTTCTTTTTTCCGTTTTCTTTTCCTCTCTCTCCTGTTCATCTTCTTCCTCTAGTCCCTCCTCTCTCTCTCTCAGAGGTGGCCTCGCCCCGAGCCGGCCCGCTCCAGACCCGGCCTCCCTCGCCTGCTCCAGCCTGGCCCGCCCCGCACAGCCGCACGGCCCACGCCGTTGCAGCGCCGCCGCCTGTGCCTTTCCCCGCGACAGCCGCCGCCCAGATCTGTCGGGGCTGCCACCCCCGTGCCGAGGCAGGACTCCCGCGCCGACGCCCCTGCGCCCTAGGTCTCTTCCCCTATATATATAGTCGCCGCCCCCGCCATCCAGTGCCATAGCCGCCGCCCCAGCAAAACCGCGCCGCCGCCGACGCCGCCGGTCCGTCACGCGCTCGCCGCCGCCTAGCTACTGCCGCCGCCGTGGTTCTGCTCCGCCCGCCGCGCTTCTAGCCGCTGCCCCTCTTTCCCTAGCAGCGCAGCCCGCCGCTGCTCCACGCCTACGCCGCCACACCCCTTGCGCCGGCCGCCACAATCCGAGCTCGCCCCATCCCTGCAACCCGCTCCGTCGCACAGCCACTCGCCGCCGCCGCTCTGTCCCAGCACCGACGCCACCGGTGGACCGCCGCCGTCGTCGTCCCGTGCCGCCGCCAGTGAGCCCGAAGTCCGCTGCCGTCGCCGTGTCCCTCCTGCTCGTCGCGGCGGACGCCGTCTCCCCTTGGCGGTTGCTCCTGTCCCCTCCCCAGATCGCTGTCTGTTGCCTCCCGGTCTTCTCCGCTCCGTGCCGCCGTCCCGGCGTCATCACCCAGTCGTCCTGCCGCTGCCCATCGCCGAATCCTTGCCACCGTCGTCGTCGAATCTCACTAGTGTTGCGCCGGCAAGCGTCCTGTGTTGCGCCTTGGACGGGCGCCTGGCCCCTGCTCGCTAACCGGGAGCCTGACAGGCCGGCCCCACCGAGCTCTCTTCCCTTTGTGTCTATGCCGGGTGGGCCCCACCGGTAGCCAACCCCTGTGGGTGACACAGTGGGCCCAGGGCAACAGATAAAAACTCTCGCAGCCGTTGGATCCACTCGATTTATTTTTGAGCCGCTAGATCTTCTTAAATTCCTTAGGTCCAAACCTTGCCGTCGATCCTCAAGATCAAACCTCAGCCATTGGATCCCCTTTAATTCCCCAGATTGTGTCACCTTAGTCTTAAATCCATCTCGGATGTCACCTCACTGCCATATCATCGTCACCTCACTCCAGTCTATCATCCCCTCTGTTGCCTTGGTCTGTGAACCTAGTCCATATGGATCGAGCCTATGACTCGGTCCCACTTTTTTTTCCAGTGCAAAAGTAATTTGTTTAATTGAAATTCCCGAGGGAATATTGCAGAGAATATTCCTTTTTCTTTTTGGATTTTCTCTGAATTCAATCTTCCGGAGGTTATATCTTTTCCGTCCAAACTCCAATTTGACATGTTCTTCTTCCTAAATTCATCTAAAATCATGATCTACTTGTTTATATATTTTTTATATACTGTTTATTTGGAGTTTCTTAAGGTTTTTTCTCGTTTTGCGTGTAGTCGCGTTATTTGCTGTTTCGGAAGATCGTGAAGATTTGCGGAAGAAGTTTAGAAAATTTGCGGAAGACATTTTCTATTGCAAGGCAAGTCACACGATAATCTCATTGAGCATGTTGAACTTAGTTGTGAAAACTATTTTATTTTAACGTTATTGCATGAAATATTTTAGAATGTCATTATATGGGTAATTATTATTATTTCGATATTCCTTGATTATTATGGCTATTTTGATATTGTTAACTTTATCTTAATACCTTGGGTGACTAATACTGACTAGCTGGATAACTATTTAATGATTATTCGGGATCTACTTAGCACTGCATAGAAACTATAGCGTCATTTTATGTGGGAAATTTATGATTCACTTATCGAGAATTAATGGACTAATGGTTATTGTTTTATGATAGTTGATCGTGGCTGGTTAATTAACTGCGCCAACTAAAACTTGATTGAATGGTGGGTTGTGATGTTGCTAGCGGTACTCGTGACAGTTAAGGACCGATTCGCGGACTACTTATTGCGAAGCAATACCATACTAACAACAAGCCAGAATGGGCAACGGCTGGATCTATAGGGTAGCGAGTTCAACAGAAGGCACCAGGGCGTGTTTGTGGCTGTATCAATAAGACCACCATGGTTGTGCCAATAAGTCAATGTTTCGGGCGTTGAACTGTCTCCCTGTTAGGTGCCTAATCAGTTCCTATCAGAGACATGTGGTTCAGCGGGTGGCTTTTCTGTTGGGCGAGTTGCATAAAAGGTCTTGTCACGGTTTCCCCCTTTGCAGTACCATGGTGGTATTTTCGGGCATGGTGACATGTACGGAACTGTGTCTTGTGGGTAAAGTTGTACACCTCTAACTAGAGTAAAACTATTTGAATAGCTATGCCCGCGGTCAATGGGCGGGCCTAGCAATGTTTTTTGTGATTAGTCCCACACTATTCAATGATGGTGTTAATTAATGGAACTTGATAGCTCCAGTTTGGAGGGTTCTAGTTTTGGTCCTGAATTGTGTTGGAGCACTGTTCAGAGGTTGGTTTAATGTTGATAATAATTAAACTGCACTGCTTTTCAATGATTTTAAATGCAAATGTTCTAAATATTGTTTATGCAAATAAGCCATACTATGCCTTTCCTTTGGAATTCTTGTTGCATTATTTTGCATTCCTAGTGTGGCTTGTTGAGTATGGTGGGTGGTACTCAGTCTTGCAATATTGCAATCATCAGAGTGAAGCTTTGCGAGGAGGAGAAATTTGGTGTTTGGCTTATACCCCAGTTGAGCTGCCTGTGGCTTGGTGCTGAAGCTACGCTAGTTACCGTTCCGCTGCAGTTTTCTTCTGTGTGAGGACTAAGTGCCTCTTCTGTAAGTATTTATCATTATATCGTTTTTGGTTATGTTTATCAAATTGTCGGTTTGTGTACCTCGGCTAATTACTGGATGAGGATTTAATACACAAATTAGCTTTGGAAGTTTTGGTGACTTTACGGGTGTGACATCTATTCAATACATGATTCGAGGTTAGCAAGGCCTCCCCCCATGTCACACCCAGAATTTCCATCTAAAATTCTGGAGTTTTATTGTGTGAAAATCCTTGTCCAGGAATCAACCGAGGCACACACGACATAGTTGATAATCAAAATAATTGTTTACATATCGAAAATATTCTTTACAGAGACGAATGGTACCTCACAAAATGATAAAACTTCTAATAGCGGTAAATAACTAAGATAGCACGACGAAACCCACTCCACAAACTTGACTGGGACTTCCACTTAATCCTCCACGTAGTCCTCCTCGCTGAAGTACTTCTCTGAATGATGAAGTAATCTAGCTAACCAATAAATAAGCTAGCTAACCAATAAATAAGCTAGCTAGTCATAATTATCCCATACGTACAAAGTCCAGTAATCAAGTCAAAGGGGCCACAAACAAGGATCAGGGTTTCCCTTTACCGATGACATTCCAAAACAAATACAGGGTTGAAAGGAAATATAGCTTTAAACACAGGAACAATATGCTCAAAGGTGTTGAGGAATCTGTGTGACTTGCCTTGCAGCTCCTCACAAGCCTCGGAACTCTCCTTGAGAAACTACGACTCTTTCTGATCATCGGCGGCTAAAGGTAATAAACAAAAATGAGCAAAACATTACATCAACACACATGAACAGTATAATATTATATTTTTAATAGGTAGATTTTTTTAAAAAGAATTTTGCAAGTTGAATCACCCTAAACGGAGTTTGGATGAATTAGTTATGAATTTTAGAAGTTTAAACCATTTTAAAAGAATAAAATCGATTTATTACGTCATTACTGAATTAATTTAATTTGGGGAAAGGCTTTATGATGTCATCAGAGAGAGAGCTCTCGGCTGACTGGTGGGGCCCACTAGCAGCGAGAGGGAGGGGTTCTGGTCTACGGTGGACCGAGTCTACCGGTGTCCATAGATCCATCCGACGGCTAGGATCTTAAGGGATTGGATCGGACGGTCGGAAATGATCCACGATTTTGAGATAGATCGGAGGGCTAAGACTTAATCTAACTTTGATCGGACGGCTGAGGTTTGATCTAACGATCTAAAGCCGAGATCTAACCAGGAAGATCCGACGGCTGAGATTAGACCGGGCAATCGATGGCTCGGATTAGATCCGAGCGGATCCTAACTGGCGCCTACGCGGCAACCACGTCGACGGCCGAGTCAACATGGCAACGGCGGCGGCACGGGGACCAATGGTCGCCAGCGATTGGTGGCACGGCGGCACACGGCGAGGACGGGAACAGATAGAGGAGATCACGGTGATGCTTACCGAGGGCAGAACGACGAGGATTGGCAACGAGAGCGACCGACGACGAGCTTTTAGCGGTAGTGGTCTTCGGGTTCCCGGCGGCGATGGTGTTCCGGTGATCTCCGGTGGTCCAGAGGTGTCACACCCTGAGATTAGCCACACTAAACATTACCTATGAAAAATACCCAAGAAAATAAATTTAAAAAGGCTAGAGGAATTAATTGATGGTGTAAAATGCAAGATAATAAATTATCGTGGCCGGGAATATTTTTCTTGTATTCTCTGTGCCAAAATACATTAACTGGATTTTTAGTGGAATTTACAGAGCACAGGAACTATTTTTAATAAATCAAATACGCATATTGGAATTTAAATTGTCCTGGAAATCTTTTTCCTTTTCTTTTCCCTTCTGTTTTCTCTTTTTCTCCATCGCTGGGCCACCGGCCCAGCACTGTGCCGCAGGCCGGTTTCCCTCCCCGGCCTTTTCCTCCTCGCGCCCGTGCCCCCACGGCCGCGCCTTCCTCCCCGCGCCCTCGCGCTCGCGCCCCGCGCCCTCGCGCCCGCACCCCGCGCCCTCGCGCCCGTGCCCTCGCGCCCGCGCCCTCGCTTGCCCCGCGCCCACGCACCACCCGTTGACAGGCCGGGCCCGCCTGTCAGCATCATCTTCCTCCTCCGTCAGAATCGGGTGGAGGGGAAATTCCCCGGTGTCGTCCGATCCGGCGCTGCCTCCCGCCTCATCCCGCGCTCTCCACTCGTTCAAACGGTCGCGGACCGAGTCCGCCCCACTCCCCTGAGTTCTTCGGCGTCCACGTCCCCTCTCTCCCGAGAATCTCGCACACGATGGCCACGCCGCCGTCCACTCTCCCGTGCGCTATTGGAGCCGTTCGGCCTCGATCTCTCCCGGCCGACTGTATAAAAACCATCTCCACCCTCTCCTCCATCTTTTCCCCAATACGCCGAGCTTTCCTGTGCCCTAGAACCCCGTCACCACCGCGTACCCGAGCTCCACCGTTTTTCACCGCCTTCGGCCGCCGCTCGCTGCCGTTCCGGACGCCGCCAGGCTGCTCCGCCACCGCCAGCACCTCCTCCGCGCCGCGCTGCAGCTCGGCCGCCACTCCGTTGAAGCCGAAGCTCGCCGGACCGCCTCGCCCGCGCGCTCGGTGAGTATCGGCCCTTCGCCTCCTTTCCGGCCGGTGATTCCCGCCGCGCCGCGTCTCCATTCTTCGCCCTAACTCCTCTTCCGTCCTCCTCATCCTCCAGGACGCCTCGGTAACCGCCTCTTGCCCGTTCCCCGCCGTCGGAGCTTCGTTGCCGACGTCGTCCCGAAGCCGCCGCCGCTTCTTCGTCGCCGCCGTCGCTCGCCGCCGCGAGCCGCCGGTGAGAACCCCCTTCGTTTCCCTGTTCCATTCCGCCTCTCCGTGTGGTCGCCGCCGCGCCAGGTGGTCGCCGTCGTCGACCATCGGGTCGCGTGCGCGCCGCTGCCTCCCGCTCGGGACGGCTGGCTTCGACGGCTGCTCCCCGGGGCCGTCCGATCTGCCGGGTGGCAGATCGGGGCCGCCCGCTCGCTCGCCCGCGTGGTTGCCCGCGGTGGCGCCACGTGGTGCGCCCGCCTCTGTGCGCCGTCGCCTCCCTCTCGGGTGACGTCTTAAATCGGTTAATGCGCATTAAATCGCTGGTTAATTATATTTACACTGAAAATAGCGGTAAAACATCAACAAATCATAACTATTTCATACGAACTCCGATTAAGTCCATTCAAATTTCATTAAATCCAGAAAAATGCCAAGAATCCATTAAAACTACTTTCAGCCCATGTTTGTTGACCTCCATGTACTGTTTTTAATTGTTTATGCATTGTTTGTTGTAGAATCCGACGCCGGTAATTCTCCTGCGTATTTCGAGATCGTAGCCGAATACCTTGAGCCGGAGCAAGGCAAGTCGCACTGATACTTTGATCACTTTGTACCCATTTTTCGCTAAAATTGCTTTGTTTACTTAAATAAACTGCATTATTTTAATGATTCATGTGGATGGGTATTGCCTATACAATGTTAGGATTAAGCCTTAGTTTTGATAACTAAATCCTTGTCACCTGGGTAATAATTTGACTAGTTTACAATTCTTAGGAATGCTTAGCCATGCTTAGCAACATAGCTCACATGGGAATTAAATATTATTTCTTTTATATGATTCGACTCCATGTCGGAAAAATGGAACCTTGGATAGGCTGTTGTTAAATTCCTAAAATTTTGACCTAAATGGTGGGCTGTGGGTGTATGGTTTTGCTTGTCACACCCATGGTAATTAAGGACCGGTTCGCGGGAACCACTTGGGCAACTTCCCGTACTTGCCACAAGCCAGCGTGGGCAACGGCTGGGCTTGAAGCGTTTCTTCTCCCTCTCCTAGGCACCGAAGAAGAGGGTGGGCGTGATGGAGTTGGGTCGGCCCGGGGTAGGGTTGATCGGCTGTCGGATTCACCGTGGCGCAAGGGGGGTAGCCTGGCCAATATGGCGTGCCCTGTCGGCAGGTGCAACCTCAGCGTGGTGTGGATGGTTAGGGAGGGGTTGCGTGAACGGTCCTGTCACAGCCTCGCACGGGACATCGTGGTGATGTACTAGCACACGGGAACGTGTGTGGGGGCTGTGTCTTGTGGGTACAGTTGTACACCTCTGATCAGAGTAAAACTATTCGAATAGCCGCGCCCGCGGTTATGGGCACATTGGCCAAGACTCACCGTGATTAGTCTCACCCTAGCTAAATAATCTGTTTTTTATCAAAACGGGTGTGTGGAAGGTGTTGAGTCTGGTCAGCGTGGTTGAGCTGACTGGGGGTGACTGGTTAGCGTGGTGTAACGCTAATCGGTGGAGACTGGTGAGTGTGGTGTAACTCTCATCAGTTACGCCTGGTGGTCGTGGTGTAACTTCCATCAGCGCAGCCTGGTCAACGTGGTGTAGCGTTGATCAGGAAAAACTGGTCAGCGTGGTACGTTGTCCGGTGGTGACTGGTTAACGTGGTGTAGCGTTAATCAGTGGAGTCCAGGTAACGTGGTGTAACGGTACCCGGAGGTGTCTGGTGAACGTGGTGTAGCGTTCATCAGTGGAGACTGGTTGACGTGGTTTAGCGTCAATCGGTTGGGAATGGTTAGGCCTGGTTAACGTGGTGTAACGTTAATCAGTGGAAGTTAATATTGTTAATTAAATCAACTTTTTATTGTTTGCGAACTACTCCCTTTTGCAACTGCTTTTCCACAAATAAACCCTATCCCATCTTTGTACCCTGTGCATATGCATACTTGTGGGTGTGATTTGTTGAGTACTGTGGGTGGTACTCAGCCTTGCTCCAATTTCCCCCAGTGTTGGAGAACGTGTCAGATGAAGATCATCCTGAGGAATAGGCTAGCTCCGCCGTCAAGGTGCCTGTGGGATGGAAGCGGCTGTTTGGCCAGATGTTTATAGACTTCGTTTTACCTTTTTCCGCTGCATTTATGTAATATACATTTTACTCTGTTTGTAAGACACTCTGTATGGCAACTTGGTTTGTGTACCCTGGCTTTCCTGGGCAGGGATTTATTACACATTAATGTTCAGAATTTCGGTGCGAATTTCTGGGCGTTACAAGAGGCGCGGGCCAAGCTTCCTTAGGCTCCAGTGAAGCTCATCGAGGTGACGGCGAGCTCTAACGGTGACCAAAGTGGCGGCGAGACGCGACCGGGCTTGGTGGTGATGGCGGAGCGAGCTCGGGTCACGGGGAGGCGGCTAGGGAAAGCTAGGGCTCAACCTCGTGCACGGGATAGCTCCTAGGGGTCTAGGGCTTGCTATTTAAGGCAGAGAGGGGCAGAGTCCGGCTCAGGTTTGGCGAGATACGCGGCGGAGGCAGAGTAGAGATAAGATCCGAGTCGGGAAGCTTCGGGTCTCCTCAACCGACGACGACAGGGGTCTGGTTTCTTGGGGATAAGGTAGAGGAGGGTCGGGGCTCCATTTCCCCTCAACCAATTGGACGAGATCGGGGCCGAGGCGCTCGGATTGGAGCAGATTCGACGGCGGCGGTGCTCCGGAGCGGCTCGGACTCCGCGGTGGGAGGTTGAAGACGACCGACAGGTAGGGTCCACCTGTTGGCGAGGCGCAGGCAAATCGGTGGCCGCAGGCCATGGGCCGCACGCACGAGGGGGGACGTTAAGTGCACAGTAATGGGCCGGATTCGACTCGTGAACATGGAAGGGGTTTTTATTTTCTTTTATTTTAATGCTGTAAACTTATTTAATTCACCAAAAATACTTTCCTTAATCAAATAAATCCCAGAAAATTCCAAAAAATAGATGATCAAGCAAAGAATTTTATAAAATTATTTCCAAGCCCATTTTGCTATAGATTTTTCTCTATTTTTATTATTTTCACTCATTGAGGCTTTTAATTTAATTTCTAAAATTCCTTTTTTACAATTATTTTTATATGGGGATAAATTTAGGGTGTTACAAACCTACCCCCTTAAACAAAATCTCGTCCCGAGATTCGAGAGATCTGGCAAAGAGGTACGGGTGAGTAGATTTCAATTCATCCTCGCGTTCCCATGTCGCTTCTTCTTCCGAGTGGTTACTCCATTGAACTTTGCAAAACCTTATCACTCGATTCCGAGTATTCCTTTCCCTGGTCTCTAGGATACGAATAGGCTTCTGAACATAGTTCAGATCTTCTTGAATCTCGATCTATTCTGGATCAGCTTCTTTGGCTAGTGCTCGTAAACATTTCTTTAACTGAGACACATGGAAGACATCGAGTACTCCCGTCAAGGTGGGAGGCAACTCTAGTTGATAAGCAACTTCTCCTTTTCGTCTCAATATCTTGCAGGGTCCCACGTAACGTGGTGCCAACTTCCCTTTGGTCTGGAACCGATGTACTCCCCGAAGTGGCGTGACTCGTAAATACACATAGTCACCTTCCTCAAAACTGAGATCCCTTCTGCGGTTATCCGCATAGCTCTTCTGACGAGACTGGCCTACTCAAAGTTGTTCTTGTATGATCTTTACTTTTTTTGTCTGCCTCTCGCAGGATATCCGTCCCGTATTCCTGACGTTCCCTGTCTAATCCCACAGTAAGGGCGTGCGTGTTAACGCCAAAATTTGGTAAGGCCCTGTGTCAGATTCGGTCAAAGAGGAAATTACAGTCAACTGGCGGAGGTTGATCCAGAAGAAACCGATTCCGGAAAGGGGCCGTGAAGACCGCTATTTGGCAGTTATTTACTGTATATACTAATTAGGCAAGTGCTTATCTTTAGGAAACCTGACCTCGTGTATGGTTGGGTCTTGATTAATGCTTTCTGTTATAGTTAGGAAATCATGTACCGTGTCCTATAAGGACTCATGTAACTCGGGGTATATATACGTATGCCCGGGTACCTTGTAAATCATCACAACGATCAATACAAACTTCGGCGCATCGCCACCCCTTCGACGGGTTCTTGCTTCTCGAGCCAGGCTGCATCGGTTAGGCCCGAACTCCTGCGAGAGGGTAAGTCTCGTCACCCCGGCTACCTATCGGCTAGGACTTCCTCGGTTAGGTCCGATATTCTAGTCGGTTTATGGTAGTCGGCTTACCACGATATATTTAGTTTATCTATGGCTGCATTAGTTCAGTTTGACCTCATAGATTGATTAGGTATATCACATCATGCGTGCGTAGATCGTATCGGCTTACTGGGAGCGGTTTATCATCAGTTTGTGCTGCATCGGTTAGGTCCGACCTACTAAACTGCTAGCGATAAACCGATCCTGCTAAGTCGATGCTTTATGCGCAAGCGTCTTATCGGGGTGTATAGCCGGTAAGTTATCTTCATCACGATCGCATCATATCTATCGGCCCATTGAGGTATCGTTATCATCATCAGTCTGTGCTGCAACGGTTGGGTCCGATCTACTAGACCGACGATAATAGCTTTACTCTTGATGAGCCGATAGGTGTTATGCGATGGTGTTATCGGAGTGCTTAGCCGATAAGTTATCTATCAAGGCCGACTACATTTATTCATCGTTTTATTTTATATTCGGCTTCCAGCTCTTTTATTCATATATTCTGTTCAATAGTCGGCTGGCTCATCAGTTGTCTATCATTTATGTCATTTCATACTTTATCATATATTCTTGTCTATATTGTTTTTACGATCGGCTAAGGGCTAGCCGATGGGTTTACTCTGCCGATCCAAGTGCAAGTACAAGCAGGTCCCCGGGCACGACCCCAGGCGAGATCCCGGGCACGAGCTTAGGTAAGGGCCCGGGGACAGGCCCGGACAGCGGATGAAGGCCCCAGGAGCTGATATAAGCAAGGGCCCGGACATGGACATATTTCCATGGCAACACCAGTAACAATGAACTATGATCGGCTAGGATTTATCTGATTTATTTACTTACGCATCCTGCCTGTTTATTTTACCAAGTCTATAGCCGGTTTTCGATAGTCCCTTCGATGATCGGCTAGCGCGATACTTGTTTATCATTATGCTATTGCTCCTGCCGTCATCGGCTTTAAGCCGATGTATAAGTGCTACAGTACATATCGGCCATCGGCCGATGAGATGAGTCCAAGCCGGCTTCCAGCCGATTGGCTCACGAATTTAACATTTTTTTCTCCTTGTCAATTACAGGGTCAAATTGACTGGCACGCCTACGAACCTCAAGACTTTAGGACCTGCACTGGAGCTAAGCAGATCTCCCAGGCCTTCGCGTGTCACCCCGACGCCGGACGGCCCCCGGCGGGTTTTCGGCGTCAACACGCTTTTGGCACGCCTGGTGGGACACGAAGTTTCAACCCAAGGTTTCAGCGCAAAGTTTTGACAATCAGACCTGCAACATGGCTGGGAAAGAAATCAAGACAGACAACGTAATTTCAGTCAGCATGGAGGATTTAACAGAAGAACAGAAACAACAGATTGAGCAAACTATGGCCAATTTTCAGAAGCTGTGTTTAGAGTCCTTCAGCATGACACGACAAGGGCCGATTCAAAAATCCCAGGTTCCGAAACCAGTATTGGTTGGAGAATCGAGCCATACACAACCCGAGAGCCCACCGATTAAACCTTTGCAGGAGATGGTCAATGAGGCTATACACCACGCGCTCATTAATCAGTCGGGGATCTTGGTAAATACATTGCATAACCTCATCAAGAAAACTGTTGATGGATCGATTGCCCAAGAACCAACTCGGGGTCCTGTTTACCTCCCACTGAAGGTTGAACCAACTCAGATTGCTTACAACATCAGCAGAGATATACCAGAACACATGTTTACACAGAACCAGGCTGGGGGGCAACAGGATATTCCTGCTGGGTACCATCGGACTGCCTACTATGGAGGATATCAGCAGAATTATCCAGGAGGCGGGGCCAATCCAGGTACTTATCAGAGGGAGTATAGTAGGCAGAATCGGCAACAAACTCCACCCGTGCAATACCAACAAGACAACCTGAGGGAAGAAGATCTATCAACAAAGGTTGCTGAGATAGTAAGGGAGCAGTTCGGGATTAAGCCCAAGGAACAAACATTCATGTATCGGCATCCATATCCTGAGTGGTTCGACAGAGTTCCGTTACCGCACCGATACAGGGTCCCGGATTTTTCTAAGTTCTTAGGGCAGGATAACACGTCTACAATTGAACATGTTAGCCGATTCCTGGCACAGTGCAGGGAGGCATCGGCTGAAGAAGCTCTGAGGGTTAGGTTTTTTCCCTTATCATTATCAGGATCGGCTTTTACATGGTTTTCCTCGTTGCCACCGAATTCCGTTCGGGGGTGGGCCGATCTGGAGAAACAGTTTCACAAATATTTCTTCGCTGGAATTCATGAGTTGAGACTGTCAGATTTGACATCGGTTAAGCAACGTCCAGATGAAACAGTACCGGAATACGTTCAGCGATTTCAGGACATCAGAAACCGATGTTATAGTTTAAACCTGAGCGATGGGCATCTGGCCGATCTGGCTTTTCAGGGACTCTTGGCGTCGATCAAAGAGAGGTTTTCATCTCAAGAGTTCGAATCCTTGGCGCATCTGGTACAGAGGGTATCGGCTCATGAAAGCCGATTTCAGGAAGCAAAGAAGGATAAATTTCAAAGACGAGTTGCCCAGATGCAAGTTTACTCATCGGACTCAGACGACGAGGAATCCGATGCTGAAGTTGGGTTGGCGGAGTGGACTAGGAACAAGAGATTAGTATCGTGCCCATGGGTGAAAGATATTGGCAAGGAAGAATGGTATGATTTTGATATTAGTAAGGCCGATAAAATCTTTGACTTGCTGTTACAAGAGAAGCAGATACAATTGCCGCCAAATCACGTGATTCCATCAGCCGAAGAACTGAAGAAGAAAAGCTGTCGAGCAGGGGAGAATCAAGTTCGAAGACAAGAAGCCGATGAAGATTGATGGGCACCCGTTCCCTGTAAACATGGTGTATACGGGATCAGGCTGATGGAGCGAGATGTCAAAGGTATAAATCAAGGGTTACTTCATCGGACATGATAGAAAAATATTCAAGATACAAGGAACAGAGGGATGAGTTAGAAAGATATAATCCGCATTGGGACTGCCCGTTTTTTCGGTTTTGCTGGGATCAAGGAATGAGACTGCCATCAGCTGAAAATTGCCCCGAGTGCAGCAGTACAGGGGATCGGCATGATCGCCAGCAGGGGTTTTCACAGGATCGGCTGCTTGGAAAAAGAGCATCGGTTCATAGCCGATTAGGGCCGATCCACGAGGAGTTCTTTGAAGAGGAAGAAGAGGAAGTACGAGAAGAACAAATCCAGAATCCTCAATGGTGCCCTAGTGGGATATTCACGAAGAACCAGAAGAGGAGGGCACAGCGGTTACGACATCGAGAGCAACAGGAAGAGCAGAGTCAAGATCAGGGAGAGGCCGATCATCGTCGCAAGAAAACTAAACAGGTTTGGCGCATGAAGAAGAAAGATGATGAACTTGATCAATCGGCCCCAGCAAATATGGTGTTCCTTTTACCTTGGGAGTATAGAGCACTGTCATCAGATGAAGAAGGCGTTGAGGAGATTTTTGCTCAGCTAACGTTACAACCCGATCAGGCTATATTTGACAAACCTGAGGAGTCAGAGCATCGGCACCTAAAGCCATTATACATCAAGGGCTATGTGAATGGGAAGCCGATGGCAAAGATGCTGGTTGATGGGGGAGCAGCAGTTAATCTCATGCCTCATGCCACATTCCGAAAATTAGGGAAGACTGCCGAAGATCTGATCAAAACAAATATGGTGCTGAAGGACTTCGGTGGGAATTCATCAGAAGCTAAAGGTGTGTTGAACCTGGAGTTGACAGTAGGGAATAAGACATTACCCACCACGTTTTTCGTCATTGACGGGAAGGGGTCGTATAGTTTGCTTCTCGGCAGGGACTGGATTCACGCGAACTGCTGTGTACCCTCGACAATGCATCAGTGTTTGATACAATGGCAGGGAGATCAAGTCGAGGTAGTGCTAGCAGATCGGTCGACCAATATTGCCATGACCGATCTACCAGTCTGGGAAGCCGACGGTGTTGACTGCCTATCTGGAAAAATATGGGAAGGGGATTACCTTAAGGTAACTAGCCAGGGGATACAGCCGATTCAGCAAGTCGGCTCCGAATTGTTACTCTGATGGGCTCTGTTGAAGACTTCGAGGGGAAACTGGGGCAAGGATTTACGTCGGCTGATGATTTGGAAGAGATTGATATAGGACCAGGAGATAAGCCGAGGCCGACGTACATAAGCAAAAAATTAAGTCCTGAACTACGAGAGGAATTGATAGCACTGTTGAAGGAGTATCGGGATTGTTTCGCCTGGGAGTACCATGAGATGCCAGGATTAAGCCGATCGATTGTTGAACATCGGCTGCCCATTAAACCAGGATATCGGCCATTCAAGTAGGCTCCAAGGAGATTCAAGGCAGAATTATATGAGCCGATCAAGGCGGAGATCACAAGGTTGTATGATGCCAAGTTTATAAGGCCATGCCGATATGCTGAGTGGGTTTCTAATATCGTCCCAGTGGAGAAGAAAAATGGAAAATTGAGGATATGTATTGATTTTCGGGATCTGAATAAAGCTACCCCCAAAGATGAACACCCAATGCCGATAGCGGATTTATTGGTGGATGCAGCCTCAGGCCACAAGATTATCAGCTTCATGGACGGCAATGCAGGATACAATCAAATTTTTATGGCTGAAGAAGATATACATAAGACTGCATTTCGGTGTCTAGGAGCTATCGGCCTGTATGAGTGGGTAGTAATGACTTTTGGATTGAAAAGTGCCGGTGCGACTTATCAAAGAGCAATGAATTATATATTTCATGATCTCATCGGCTTGTTGGTAGAGATTTATATTGATGATGTGGTGGTCAAGTCTAAAAGTGAGGAAAGCCATATAGCCGATCTACAAAAAGTGCTGGAGAGAGCCAAGAAATACGGACTAAGAATGAATCCCAATAAGTGCGCTTTTGGTGTATCGGCTGGGCAATTTTTGGGTTTTATGGTTCATGAGCGAGGGATTGAAGTTAGTCAGCGAAGTATCAGAGCCATTAAGACTACAGATCCACCAAGCAATAAGACAGAGTTGCAATCGTTGATCGGCAAGATTAATTTTGTGAGAAGATTTATATCAAATTTATCAGGGAGAATTGAGTCTTTCACGCCATTGTTGAAGTTGAAGGCCGATCAAGAGTTTGTGTGGGGGGAGCACAGCAGAAGGCGTTTGATGAAATCAAGAATTATCTGAGTTCCCCGCCTATTTTAATTCCGCCGCAGAAAGGGATGCCGTTCAAATTGTATTTGTCAGCCGATGAGAAATCCATCGGATCTGTTTTGATACAAGAGTTTGAAGGAAAAGAGCGAGTTGTGTTTTATCTGAGCAGAAGGCTTTTGGATGCTGAAACGAGATATCCTGCGGTGGAGAAATTATGCCTGTGTTTATATTTCTCGTGTACGAAGTTAAGGCATTACCTCCTATCGGCTGAGTGTACAGTAGTTTGCCAGGCCGATGTGGTCAAATATATGTTGTCGGCTCCAGTTTTGAAAGGGCGAGTTGGCAAGTGGGTTTTTGCTTTGATGGAGTTTGACTTAAGATATGAATCGGCTAAAGCAATTAAGGGACAAGCGGTGGCCGATTTCATTGTGCAGCACAGAGGGACTTACGAAGACTATGTAGAGCCGATCCCATGGACTTTGTTTTTTGATGGATCGGTTTGCAAGCATGGGTCTGGCATCGGCTTGGTTATCATATTGCCTTGGGGGGCAAGTTTTGAGTTTGCTTTTACAATTAAACCTTATCGGACTAATAATCAGGCAGAGTACGAGGCGGTGCTAAAAGGACTTCAACTTTTAAAGGAGATCGGAGCCGATGTCATAGAGATAATTGGCGATTCTTTATTAGTGGTCAAACAGTTGTCTGGAGAATATGAGTGCAGAGATGATGTTTTGAGGTCATATTATGAGGAATGTACGGGTTTGTTAAAGGATTTCAAGATAGTATCAATAGA
Source organism: Oryza meyeriana var. granulata (assembly GCA_003991445.1). Lineage (NCBI taxonomy): Eukaryota > Viridiplantae > Streptophyta > Magnoliopsida > Poales > Poaceae > Oryza > Oryza meyeriana. The sequence continues at coordinate 74,047 of RYFJ01002110.1, forward strand.
TCATATTCCCAGGGAGCAGAATTTAGAAGCCAATGATCTTGCACAGATTGCTTCAGGGTATCGGCTGAATAGGCAGGATGAGTTTGAGATAGCCGATATTGATATCCAGAACAAGGCCGATGACTGGAGATAGGAGATAATTGATTACTTGCAAAATCCATCGTAGTCGGTTTCCAGGAAAATTCGGTATAAAGCTACTAAGTATGTGTTACTTGATGGGGAGTTGTATTATCGGACTTTTAAGGGAGTTCTGCTTAGGTGCCTGAATTTGGAAGAAGCAAAAGTGGTTATGTGCGAGGTGCATGAAGGTGTCTGTGGGACTCATCAATCGGCTCATAAGATGAAGTGGTTGCTGAGAAGAGTAGGGTATTTTTGGCCGACAATGCTGGAGGATTGCTTTAGGTATTATAAAGGGTGTCAAGATTGTCAGAGATTTGGAAATATACAGCGAGCACCAGCATCGGCTATGAATCCTATCATCAAACCGTGGCCGTTCAGAGGTTGGGGAATTGATATGATCGGCCAGGTTTTTCCTCCATCAAGTAAAGGACATAAGTTCATATTGGCGGCAACAGATTATTTTACCAAGTGGGTGGAGGCGATTCCTTTAAAGAAGGTTACGTCCAAGGAGGCGATCGAGTTTGTAAAGGAGTATATAATTTATCGGTTTGGGATTCCTCAGACGATAACTACTGACCAGGGGTCTATCTTTGTGTCTGATGAGTTTCAACAGTTTGCTGCCAGTATGGGGATCAAGTTGTTAAATTCATCGCCTTATTATGCTCAGGCCAATGGGCAAGCAGAAGCTTCTAACAAGAGTTTGATCAAGTTGATTAAGCGGAAAATTGATGAGCAGCCACGGCGATGGCATACTACATTAACCGATTCACTATGGGCTTATCGGGTGGCATGTCACGGATCTACTCGGGTGCCGCCGTATCAGTTAGTATATGGACATGAGGCAGTTTTACCATGGGAGACTAACATCGGCTCTAGGAGAATTTCTTTGCAGAATCAGTTGACAGCCGATGATTATTATAACTTGACAGATGAACTTGAAGATTTAGCTCAAAATCGGTTGAGGGCGTTGGAAAGGATCAAGGAGAATAAGGCTAAGGCAGCTCGGCATTACAACAAAAAGGTGGTGAATAAGTCGTTTGTCGAGGGAGATCTTGTATGGAAGTTGATTTTGCCGATCGGGTCCAGAGATAATAAGTTTGGAAAATGGTCGCCTAATTGGGAAGGGCCCTATCGGATTAATCGCTGTGTACCTGGTAATGCCTATGTGTTAGAAGATCTTGATGGGACAGAGTTTGCTAAAGCGCTTAACGGAAAATATCTCAAGAAATACTACCCTAGCGTGTGGATCGATTCTTAAATCGGTTAAGTATAGCCGATTTCTAAATTAGTCTGGAAAGCCGATGTTTTGCATCGCCTAAAGACAGCCGATATCAATTGGTATCGCCTTTAGATCAAATAAACAAAAATAATACTAAGGGGCAATTGAAGGAGACAGGCGGCAGAGCCGATCAAGTTATGTTACAGCACAGCCAGCGTATTTCAAGAAGCCATCAATTGTTAAGTTACAGGAATTTTTGAATAGTTTCGATTGCGCGCAGACGGATTTGATCGATTTCATTAATGGCACGGATGTCATCTTCATCGGAGCCCGGAATGGTTTTCAGGTTCTTGCGCCGATGAATGACTTGGCGCACCGTCGCTGCAATCTTGGCCTCTTGGTCTTGGATGGCTTGTGGTAAGCCGATAAGCTGGGATTCTGTGGCTTCGAGGTCCTTGCGAACTTTTTCAAGTTCTCCCAGCAAATCGGCTTCCTTCTTCTTCAGTTGATCTAGCTTGGATTGGAGCTCTTGGGGGACAGCTGCCATGTCATCAAGTTTCTTCTTGTCTATCTGGACTGATAGCCGATCGGTTTGAATATCTTGGGTGATCTTCTGTTGGTCAGCACGATCGGCTATGCGCTGTCTAAGCTTGATGAGCTTAAACCTGTGAGACTCCAGGTATGCTGCAGGGGTTAGCGCGTCAACGAGCTCTTCGGGCAGATGATGTTCGATTTCTGCAAGTCTTGCCTGGATAGGTCCGCAATCTTCCACCAACGCATCGATTGGGTTGTCCAGCCGATTGTTGATGCTTGTTAAATAATCGCGCACATCGGCTGGGAACGACGGTTTGGTCGCTGCGCTGGTGGCTGGTTCGTCTTCTGCCTCTAGATACTTGCCGATGTCGAAGGAGAACAAATCGGCTAAGGACTGCAAAATTGGCATCGGTGAAGGAATTAGTAGAAAGTTAAGAGCAAAGTATGGGCATGAAGAAGTTACCTGAGGAAGGATGTCAGCAGCTTGGGTGGCATCGGCTTCAGTGAGATGAATAGGGTGTTCTTCGGAGGGGCCGATGTTAGCTGATGGAGTAGCAGCAGTCTCAATGACGGTTGGGCTTGGCACCGAGAGTGGAGCAGCCGGAGAAGCCATCGGCTCAGTGCTTGGAAGGATATCGGAGGAGTGTTGAGGTTCTGGAGCCGATGACTCGAGCTAGGAATAAAACTGGTAAGATAAGAAGAAAGCGGATAATAATATTGAGACTTGACACGTACCTGAGGAGATGAGGGAGCCGATGTTGTTTGAGGAGAAGATGGCGTCGGGGTAACGACATCAGCGTCGGTTTTCTGCTTCTTCGAGGAGGGGTGATGCGCTAGCTTCTTCCGTTTTTGGCCCATCGGCCGAGGCGCCTTGAGGAGAGCCGATGGAGTCGGAGCGTCGCGCCCCAGGTTTGGAGTGGCCGATGGAGGTTGATACAGAATCGGCCGACCACTGTTGCTTGTTGTTGGGGGTTCGACGCTGGCAGCCTGCAAAGTTAGGAGTAAGGATTGGTTGGAGAAGGCGGTTAAGGTTTGCAGATGTTACCTCTTCATTGGATTCGATGTATTCAGTATCAAGACGGGAACAGTAGCAGGTGGGCGCTAAGCAGAACAGATGTTTCTTCCATTCTGACCACCATCGGACAAAAAGCTTGGTGTTGGCAGTACAGATGTACACCTCGGTGGCGGCGCCTAGAAGGAGGGGGTCCGTCAAAGTCCGTAACCGATCATATTCCAGGGCGCTGCTGATCGTACCCCGGGTCTGAAGTTTGTCGGTGAAGAATAGGCCGATTGGGAGCTGACCGAGGCCAAACTGGCGGGAGCCGACCGATGGATGGTAAAACTCGTAAGAGGGCTGCGATCGGCCCAGAGAAAAGCCAGTTGGCAGCAGCCGAGGGGAGATAGCCAATAGGAATATGGCCTTGGACTCATCATCATCCAGAGCTTTGAGTGGGTCAAAGTTAGAAGGCATCTCGAAGGATGATGCGTCATTATATGCAAACCAGAGAGTGGCCTCCCTGGTAAAGCCATAGTAAAACCCCTTGAACCACTGACTGAGTTCAGCGGGGGTTATCTTGCCGCCAGGGAGAGCCGATGCAGCTTCGCCCATGGAAACGCATCGGCGATAGACGGGATCTTTGTCTTCTGTGTAATCGGCTGGAAAAGATTGCTTGAGAAGGGAGGTTTCGGGGATGGCCTTGGAGGTGTAAATATTAAGCTAGAGCTGTACGAAGCACCAAGGACCCCCGATGTGGCTGACGGGCTGGCCGGCCGATAATTTAGTTGCCACTTGGTGAAGCAACTGATAGGTGGCGCCAAGGAGGAATTGACCCAGGGGGATCTGTTTCCGATCAACCAGACATTCTGCCAAACATTGCATGTTGATTGTCGGACCAAGGGTAGCGCCACCAAAAACAAAACGCTCCAGCCAGAGGTTCAGAAAAGCAACGTGTTCCCGGTCATCAACCGATCCAGTTCCCTTATTGTGAAGAGATATGTACCTGGACCAGCCACCGATGTTCTTTGCTTGAAGCCGATGAGTGGGTTTGAACCGGAGCTTGAAGGGGTCGATGTAGCTTGTCGTGTCCAGACAGGTGAGCATGGTCACAACCAGTAGAGTAGGGGTCATCGGCCCATGCCCGAATAGGAAGGCATTAAGGGCATCGGACCAGAAATATGAGGCCGATGCGAGCAGAGGTTCATTTCTTTCCATATCGGCCAGAGAGAGATTGATGCAATGACCGATATGAGATTCTTCCTAGTAGGTTCTCTTCGCAGCAGACACCCTGATGTACCAATCTCTCCACCCAGGCAGTTTGCTTGGCCATGACTTGAAGCTGTTGGTCCAGTCACTGACTCGCATGGCCGAGTTCTTGAAAGGGATACGCTGGGTCTCGGCGCATATGAAATCGGTGGGGTCTTCGCTACCCATGGGGCCATGATAGAAAAAGTTTGGGTAATCGGCGGCTGGGATCAAGATCTGACCTCTAAGATGCTACAGTAAACAAGAACATGACGAAGAACAGATGAAGAACATGGTGGATTGGATGCATCTGGGCCGCAAAATCGAAAAAACAATCAGTTAGGAAGATTACCTCAGGGACTGCAGATGCGCTGCGACGGTTCGTCTGGATTTGCTAGAGCTTGTTGAAGGCTTGGAAGATGAAGCGGTGGTGCTCTGGTGATGTGAAAGCGTAGAAAAGGGCTAGGAAGACGAAGCGTTTTATAGAGATATGATGACCAGGCGGGAATCGAGGCCGTTGGCACTGTTTCAAACAATTATGGCAAGTGGGCTACCTTGGGCTGCCTCGGTTTGGAAGAGATCTGAAGGCCCAAAACGAAAGAATTTCGAAGTCCTATAGAGAACTCCGAAATTGGGGGGCATGTGTTAACGCCAAAATTTGGTAAGGCCCTGTGTCAGATTCGGTCAAAGAGGAAATTACAGTCAACTGGCGGAGGTTGATCCAGAAGAAACCGATTCCGGAAAGAGGCCGTGAAGACCGCTATTTGGCAGTTATTTACTGTATATACTAATTAGGGAAGTGCTTATCTTTAGGAAACCTGACCTCGTGTACGGTTGGGTCTTGATTAATGTTTTCTGTTATAGTTAGGAAATCATGTACCGTGTCCTATAAGGACTCATGTAACTCGGGGTATATATACGTATGCCCGGATACCTTGTAAATCATCACAACGATCAATACAAACTTCGGCGCATCGCCACCCCTTCGACGGGTTCTTGCTTCTCGAGCCGGGCTGCATCGGTTAGGTCCGAACTCCTGCGAGAGGGTAAGTCTCGTCACCCCGGCTACCTATCGGCTAGGACTTCCTCGGTTAGGTCCGATATTCTAGTCGGTTTATGGTAGTCGGCTTACCACGATATATTTAGTTTATCTATGGCTGCATCAGTTCAGTTTGACCTCATAGATTGATTAGGTATATCACATCATGCGTGCGTAGATCGTATCGGCTTACTGGGAGTGGTTTATCATCAGTTTGTGCTGCATCGGTTAGGTCCGACCTACTAAACTGCTAGCGATAAACCGATCCTGCTAAGTCGATGCTTTATGCGCAAGCGTCTTATCGGGGTGTATAGCTGGTAAGTTATCTTCATCACGATCGCATCATATCTATCGGCCCATTGAGGTATCGTTATCATCATCGGTCTGTGCTGCAACGGTTGGGTCCGATCTACTAGACCGACGATAATAGCTTTACTCTTGATGAGCCGATAGGTGTTATGCGATGGTGTTATTGGAGTGCTTAGCCGATAAGTTATCTATCAAGGCCGACTACATTTATTCATCGTTTTATTTTATAATCGGCTTCCAGCTCTTTTATTCATATATTCTGTTCAATAGTCGGCTGGCTCATCAGTTGTCTATCATTTATGTCATTTCATACTTTATCATATATTCTTGTCTATATTGTTTTTACGATCGGCTAAGGGCTAGCCGATGGGTTTACTCTGCCGATCCAAGTGCAAGTACAAGCAGGTCCCCGGGCACGACCCCAGGCGAGATCCCGGGCACGAGCTTAGGTAAGGGCCCGGGGACAGGCCCGGACAGCGGATGAAGACCCCGGGAGCCGATATAAGCAAGGGCCCGGACACGGACATATTTCCACGGCAACACCAGTAACAATGAACTATGATCGGCTAGGATTTATCTGATTTATTTACTTACGCATCCTGCCTGTTTATTTTACCAAGTCTATAGCCGGTTTTCGATAGTCCCTTCGATGATCGGCTAGCACGATACTTGTTTATCATTATGCTATTGCTCCTGCCGTCATCGGCTTTAAGCCGATGTATAAGTCCTACAGTACATATCGGCCATCGGCCGATGAGATGAGTCCAAGCCGGCTTCCAGCCGATTGGCTCACGAATTTAACATTTTTTTCTCCTTGTCAATTACAGGGTCAAATTGACTGGCACGCCTACGAACCTCAAGACTTTAGGACCTGCACTGGAGCTAAGCAGATCTCCCAGGCCTTCGCGTGTCACCCCGATGCCGGACGGCCCCCGGCGGGTTTTCGGCGTCAACAGTGCGGCACTTCCGTCCGTACAGAGCCTCGAATGGGGCCATTTTCAGACTTGCTTGGTAACTATTGTTGTAGAAAAACTCAGCATACGGTAGGCTCTTGTCCCAGCTTCCACCGAAGTCTATGGCACAAGCCCTCAATATGTCTTCTAAGATCTGATTAACCCGCTTGGTCTGACGATCCGTCTGCGGGTGGTAAGCGGTACTGAAGTTTAACCGTGTACCCATCTCTTCTTGGAGTCTCTGCCAAAACTTAAAGGTAAACTGACTTCCTTTGTCCGACATGATCTTGCGTGGCACACCGTGCAAACACACAATTAGAGCCATGTATAACTCTGCCAATTTGCTCCCGGAGTGAGTTGTCTTCACTTGTATGAAGTGGGTTACCTTTGTAAGTCTGTCCACCACGACCCATATAGAATCAAATCCTGACGCAATCCTTGGTAAACCGATGATGAAGTCCATCCCTACTTCTTCCCACTTCCATTCAGGGACTTTAAGGGGTTGTAACAATCCTGCTGGCCTTTGATGCTTAGCCTTTACACGTTGACATACATCACAAACAGCCACATACTCAGCTATTTCCCTTCGCATGCTAGACCACCAAAACTTCTCCTTAAGATCTTGATACATCTTGGTGCTACCAGGATGGATGGAATACTACGTCCCATGGGCTTCATCCAAGATCAGCTTTTTCAGTTCCTCCTTGTCTGGTACACAGATTCGCTCTCCGAACCACATGGTACCCTGTTCATCTTCCAAGAATCTAGTAGCTTTCCTCTTCTTCATATTCTTCTTGATATCCAAAATATCCGGGTCCTCTTTCTGCACTTTGCGGACCTGATCCACCAAAGTAGGTTGTGCTTCCATTGCTACCACAAATCCTTGATTGACTATACCCAGATTTAATCATTCAAAATCTTCACACAATTCCAAAGATAACCACTGGCCTTCCATGGCGTTGCAGTAACTTTTCCGACTAAGGGTATCAGCCACCACGTTGGCTTTCTCTGGATGATAATGGATTCCGATGTTGTAGTCCTTGATCAGCTCTAACCATCTTTGTTGTCTAAGGTTCAAATCTGGCTGAGTAAAAATATACTTCAACTTTTGTGGTCTGTATACACTTCGCTGCGGTTGCCGATGAGATAGTGTCTCCAAATCTTCAAGGCATGCACTACAGCTACCAATTCTAGATCATGAGTAGGATAATTATTCTCATGAGGCCGTAGCTGCCGTGAGGCATATGCCACAACCTTCCCTTCTTGCATCAGCACACATCCCAAACTTTGCCGAGAGGCGTCACAGTAAACTTGGAATCCTTTCTTGGGATCTAGCATGATCAACACAGGTGCGGTTACAAGTTTCTTCTTCAACCCTTGAAAACTCCATTCACACTCTGGTGTCCATGAAAATTTCACATTCTTCTGGAGTAAATGGGTCATAGGCTTTGCAATTCTAGAAAAGTTCTCTATGAATAGACGATAATGTCCCACCAATCCTAAGAAACTCCGAATCTCCGAAACCGGTTGCAGTTGCTTCCACTTGGTCACTGACTCCACATTAGTTAGGTCTACTGCAATTACTCCAGCGGTGATGACATGTTCGAGAAACTTCACTTCCGGAAGCCAAAACTCACACATACTAAACTTGGCATACAACTGATGTTGCCAAAGGGTCTCCAAAACGATACGAAGGTGCTGCTCATGTTCTCCCTTAGTCTTGGAATAAACGAGGATATCATCGATGAAAACCACCACAAACTTATCCAAGTATTCCATGAACACTTTATTCATCAAGTTAATGAAGAATGCAAGGGCGTTAGTTAATCCGAAAGACATAACTGTGCACTCATATAACCCATATCGAGTGGTAAAAGCAGTTTTGGGAATATCTTCCTCCTGAATCCTTAACTGATGATAACCCGAGCGAAGATCTATTTTGAAAAATACCGTGGCTCCTTCTAACTGATCAAACAGATCATCAATCCGAGGTAGCGGGTACTTATTCTTGATAGTGACTTCGTTGAGTGTATGATAATCAACACACATCCGTTGAGTTCCATCTTTCTTTTCCACAAAAATGACTGGTGCCCCCCAAGGCGATATGCTAGGTCTGATGTATCCCTTAGCAAGCAACTTTTCAACTTGCTTCTTCACTTCTGCCAACTCGTTAGCTCCCATTCTATACGGTCTCTTGTGGATAGGGGTGGTGCCTAGGGCTAGGTCTATTCTAAACTCAATATCTCTCTTAGGTGGCATTCCAGGTAGGTCATCAGGAAAAACATCTGGATAGTCCCGTACTACAGGGATTTCGGTTAAGATTGCATGGTTCAAAGAGGTTGGAGAAGATGAGGTAGCGAGGACATGAAAGATCACTTTCTTCCCTAGGCTAGAAGTTAAGGTCACAGTCCTGGTGGCACAATCAATAACCCCCTTGTGCCGGGTTAACCAATCCATCCCTAAGATAACATCAATATCTCTGGATTCTATCAAGAACAGATCGGTGAGAAAAGGGGTGCCCATAATTTCTATAGTCATAGAAGGACTGCTCTGGGTTGTAGGTGTCTGATGGCCAGGTGTATTTATTAGGATAGGGGTTCTCAACTTCCGGATGGGTATCCCATGTTCATTAGCAAACCCCACTGACAAGAAAGAATGGGTAGCACTAGAATCAAATAGTACTGTAGCTGGAACTGAGTAAACAGGGAACATACCCAAAACGACGTCTGGTGCAGCTTGAGCTTCCTCTATAGTGACATGGTTCACACGAGCTTTGACCATGCCTGTGGAGTTCTGTCCTGGTGCAGCTTGCCTGGTGCGTTTGGGCTTAGGGCACTAATTGGAAAAGTGCCCCGGGTCTCCACAGTTGAAACAGATTAATGGCTTCACCCCAACTTCCTTCTTGACGGGCTGGTTGGTTGCTGGGGCCATGACTGGCCGAGGGGGAGGATGGTTTGCTCCAGCGTTGCCACCAGTGGTGTTGGGGTAGAACTGGCTCTACAGGCGAGGTGCCGATGAAGATCCACCTTGCTGGGTCTGGGATGGTCCCGCAACACGTGGCCTCTGATTAGGGGGTTGCTGCGTCCAGAAGCTTGCCATCCTGCGCTTCCTTTGCTCTATTCGGTTATGTTTGTCTTCCTGGCGGATAGCCTTATCCACCAGTTTCTAAAAATCTGAGTAGTCACCGGAGAGTAGTTGAACTGAGAGTTCATCATTCAATCGGTCTATAAACTTCTCTTATCGGTCGGTGTCAGTGCTAACATCCTCCAGTGCATAGTGGGCGAGACAGTTGAATTCATAGAGAAACTCAGTCACCGACCAGTTCCCTTGCTTCAGTGCCCGAAATTCACGCTTCTTTAATGCCACTACCCCAGTAGGAATATGCGTCTTCTTAAAAGCGGTTGCGAATTCAGCCCAAGTGATAGGCTGTCCATCCGTTCGGTTAGCTCTGAAGTGATCCCACCATTCAGATGCAGGACCATGTAGCTGGTGTGAAGCGAAAGAGACCTTCTCCTTGTCCATGCATTGTAAGAGGTCCAATTTCTTCTCAACAGCGTGCAACCAATCCCCAGCTTCCACAAGATTAGTTGTGCTAGAAAAAGTGGGAGGCCTCACTCGCAAAAACTCCATGAGCTTGTTCTGCGGTGGAGGAGGAGGACGAGGTGCCTGCTTTTGTGCCTGATTCTGTAGATTTTGCATTTGTTGAAACATCATGTTTATCAACTGTGTTTGATTTGCCAAGACCTGGGCAATAGTAAGATTGTCGTCCTGATGCGGTAGTCCGTTGGGTGCACCCCTGCGATTGTTGTTCCCAACATTACCATCCTGGTTGCTTCCGTTACGTGTGTTTACCATCTACAGAGCAAAGACGAGAAGAAGGGAAAGAGCCCTTGAGACGGATTTCATGTTACTTAAACTTTCACTTTTATTGCTCTGAATTGAGTGATTAACGTTTATGTAGCTTACTATCACACCATCAAACAACTCCTAATTTAAACAGTTACATCACAACCCTCTGACATAAACTTTTGACTAAACCCCCCACACAAGCATTTCCTAAGCACACAATTGCTAACACAACGATCCAAGGTAACTCATGCTAAGGTGCTACTAAGGGTTTCTCAACGGGGCGAAGGACTTCTTCTAGCATCCGAGTTGTGTTCCGATTCCTCTTCATCTTCTTGGGTATCACCCCACTCCACTTTAGAGTGAGTGTGGGCTTCACTGTCTTCTGACCCTTCCGAAGGTGTGCTGGCTTCTGACTCCTCGGAGTCCTCTTCTGCATCATCAGCATATGCCACCGTGGAACTACTCGGAGTGGGACCTGGTTGTTCAGTAAACGGGCCCTTGGTGCTAGCTGAATCCGAGGTGGAAGACGAACCCTCTTCCTTGTGGTGGTGCGGATCTTGGCTCCTTCAGAAGGTGCTTCTCCTTTGGCCAGGGCCAACTCTTGGTTCAACCGGTCCACTTGGTTCTGCAGCCTACAAATCTTGGTGCGGTTCTCATTCTCCCGTTCATGAGCTGCGATCACCACATCAGCCCGAGCGTTGTCCATGGCACTCAACATCCTTACAAGTTGTTGAGTAGTTGCACTGTTCTCTACTCCTGGGTTCTGGTAACTACTGTACTCATCATTGTGGGTCCTGGACGGGTGGTAGTGGTAAGCAGTGTTCCTCAGACGAACGGCATAGCGGTGATGAAGTTTTCCAATAGCTTCCAAAGCCACCTCTTGAGATGCATGCTCAAAATTTCTCCCTCTAGCTTCGAAGATCATGGATGGGACTCCACGTTCACTTGAAATCATGAGCCGGACGTGGCACTTCTCTTCACAGGGATTGTGAGTGACTTGTTTGTATTCAGGGGCCGGATTGTACCCTATGGCGAATGCCATATCTCGTAACTCCTTGACAAATCCACCTACTCGAAACAGATGCACTTGCTCTCGGTTTGCCATCTATGGAGTATGAAAGGAAGATTTATTGATTTTGACTAAGTTAATAGAACAAATATTGTTTCAAGTAAAAGGGAAAAGGAGAAATAGTAGAGTTTTCATCAAAATTAAGAAAAAAGATTTAGCATAAATAAGATTTTTTTATAAAGAAATTCATAACCAGTACAGTAATGAATGTACAGTACTGAGTAATGAAGAGGCAAAGAAATTGCAAAAAATTTCTTTTTTTCAATAGGAGAACTTAGATTTTCGTAAGAGAGAATTAGCTAAATCAAAGGGGGATTTTTTGTACCTTTAACTTCCCTAATTAAAAGAGAAAGAGGAGAGGATATATCTAATTTTAAAATCTTTTTCAGAAGTCTCTTAGGGGTACCAAGGGGCTTATCCTACGGTCAAGGTGGCTCTGATACCAATGTGTCACACCCAGAATTTCCATCCAAAATTCTGGAGTTTTATTGTGTGAAAATCCTCATCCAGGAATCAACCGAGGCACACATGACATAGTTGATAATCAAAGTAATTGTTTACATATCGAAAGTATTCATTACAGAGGCGAATGGTACCTCACAAAATGATAAAACTTCTAATAGCGGTAAATAACTAAGATAGCGCGATGAAACCCACTCCACGAACTTGACTGGGACTTCCGCTTAATCCTCCACGTAGTCCTCCTCACTGAAGTACTACTCTGAATGATCATTGTTGATTGCAAGGTGAGTATATGGAATACTCCGTAAGCCACACAACAAATATGCAAGTGCACAGGATAACAAAGAATGACATAATATGACTCAATTTGCATAAAAGCATTTAATAAACTTTTAAGAGGGTAATAAAGCATTGATTATTAAGCAATATTGATCAACAATATACCACTCACCAAAATGGTAGAGGCCCAACCACTTCAACCTGGAGCTAAACATATTCCACCATTCAACAGTTAAGTTTAGATAATGTCGGACTAATCACAGAAAACATTGCTAGGCCCGCCCTTAACCGTGGGCATGGCTATTCGAATAGTTTTACTCTGGCCAGAGGTGTACCAATTTACCCACAAGACACAACTCCACAACATGTCACCTTGTGCCTTAATACCACCATGGTATCTCGGAAAGGAATTGTGACCAGACCCTCCATGTAACCCGCACAACAAGAGTGCCACCCATTGAACCACCAGTTTCCGGCAGGAGCTAACCAAGCTCCCAATAGGGAAATGATCCAACGCCTAAGACATGGACTTATTGACACAGCCACAACACACCGTGGGGCCTTTGGTTGAACGAACTACACTTTAGATCCCGCCATTACCCATTCTGGCTTGTGGTTAGCACGGGTATTGCTTTGCAACAAGTAGTCCGTGAACCGGTCCTTAACTGTCATGAGTACCGCTAGCAACATTCACAACCCTAGTGCTCCCAACCCACCTTTTAATCAAGTTTTAGTGGACCATTAAATTATCCTTGCACGACCATAGTCGTAAATGGAATCATCATTTCATGTGACTAAATATTATAATCAAAGTTAATGTTACAGCCTAGAAGTTATTCTATAGTTTGGTAAGCATGGCTAAGCAGAGTCCTAGAGGTAATCTAGCTAACCAATAAATAAGCTAGCTAGTCACAATTATCCCATAGGTACAAAGTCTAGTAATCAAGTCAAAGGGGCCATAAACAAGGATCAGGCTCCCTTTATCGATGACATTCTAAAATAAATGCAGAGTTGAAAGGAAATATAGCTTTAAACACAGGCTTGCCTTGCTGCTCCTCACAAGCCTCAGAACTCTCCTTGAGAAACTACGGCTCTTCCTGATCGTCGGCGGCTAAAGGCAATAAACAAAAACAAGAAACAGTACATCAACACACATGAACAGTATAATATTATATTTTAAATAGGTAGATCTTGATTTTTAAAGAATTTTGCAAGTTGAATCACCCCAAACAGAGTTTGGATGAATTAGTTATGAATTTTAGAAGTTTAAACCCTTTAAAAAGCTTTTAAAAGAATAAAACCGATTTATTGCGTCATTACTAAATTAATTTAATTTGGGGAAAGGCTTTATGATGTCATCAGAGAGAGAGAGAGAGAGCTCTCAACTCAACGGTGCATCCCACTAGCAGCGAGAGGGAGGGGTTCTGGTCTATGGAGGACTGAGTCCACCAGGGTCCATAGATCCATCCAACGGCTGGGATCTTAAGGGATCGGATCGGATGGTCGGAAATGATCCACAATTTTGAGATAGATCGGAGGGCTAAGACATAATCTAACTTTGATCAGACGACTGAGGTTTGATCTAACAATCTAAAGCCAATATCTAACCGAGAAGATCCGACGGCTAAGATTAGATCGGGCAATCGACAGCTGGGATTAGATCCGAGCAGATCCGAACTGGCGCCTACATGGCAACCACGTCGACGGCCGAGTCAGCACAGCGATGATGGTGGCACAGGGACCAATGGTCACCGGCGATTGGCAGCACGGCGGCGCACGGCGAGGATAGGAACAGATAGAGGAGATCACGGTGATGCTTACCGAGGGTAGAACGATGAGAGCGACCGGCGACGAGCTTTTAGCAACCGTGGTCTTTGGGTTCCCGGCGGCGATGGTGTCCCGGCGATCTCTAGCGGTCTAGAGGTGGGGGCCAAGCTTCCTTGGGCTCCGGTGAGCTCTAACGGTGACCAAAGCGGTGGCGACACGCGACTGGGCTCGGCGGCGGCGGCATAGCGAGCTCGGGACGCGGGGAGGCGGCTAGGGCTAGCTAGGGCTCAACCTTATGCACGAGATAGCTCTGAGGGGTCTAGGGCTTGCTATTTAAGGCAGAGAGGGGCGGAGTCTGGCTTGGGTTCGGTGAGATACGCGGCGGAGACGGAGTAGGGATAAGATCCGAGTCAGGAAGATTCGGGTCTCCTCAACCAACGATTATAGGGCTCTGGTTTCTTGGGGATAAGGTAGAGGAGGGTCGGGGCTCCGTTTCCCCTCAACCAATTGGACAAGATCGGGGCCAAGGCACTCGGATTGGAGCGGATTCGACAGCGGTGGCGCTCGAAAGCGGCTCGGACTCTACGGCGGGAGGTTGAAGACGACCGACAGGTGGGGCCCACCTGTCGGCGAGGCGTGGGCAAAGCGGCGGCCACAGGCCATGGGCTGCGCACGCGAGGGGGAATGTTAAGTGCACAGTAACGGGCCAGATTTGGTCCGTCCACAAGGAAGGGGTTTTTATTTTCTTTTTTCTTTTATTTTCTTGCTGTAAACTTATTTAATTCACCAAAAATACTTTCCTTAATCAAATAAATCCTAGAAAATTCCAGAAAATAGACGATTAAGCAAAGAATTTTATAAAATTATTTCCAAGCCCATTTTGCTATAGATTTTTCTCTGTTTTTATTATTTTCACTCATTGAGGTTTAATTTAATTTCTAAAATTCCTTTTTACAATTATTTTTATATGTGGATAAATTTAGGGTGTTACACCCCCACCATACCTGGGGTAATCCCGCAGTATCTAACATGGTATTCATCAAGTCAGTGAGTGTGTGGTTTTTCTTTCAGCAATCCCATTAGACTTGGGAGAATAGGGAGGCGTCCTCGCATGTATAATTCCATATTCCTGACAGAATAAGTCAAATTTGTTTGAGAAAAACTCTCCACCATGAGCTGATCTAAGTCTTTTTATCTTTCTATCAAGTTGGTTTTCAACTTCTGTCTTATAAATCTTAAAATAGTCTAGAGCCCTATTTTTCATTTTTAACAAGTACACATAGCAGAATCTAGTAGCATCATCAATCAAAGTCATGAAATATCGTTTTCCACCCCTCTTTAACACCCCATTAATTTCACAAAGATTTGAATGTAGGAGTTCTTGTGGTGCCAAGTTTCTCTCCTCAGCATCCTTGTGAGGCTTATGAGGTTGCTTTGATTGCACACAACTATGGCATTTAGAACCTTTGACAATGGAAAAACTTGGAATTAAATTCATACTGGAAAGCCGAGACATCAAACCAAAATTAATATGACATAAACATGAGATATCAGGCCTAGTTGCACTAGCTAGGTACATAAGTAAGCCAATTTTCTAGGAATCTTCGAATTAATTCCTAACTATTCTCTTGTTCTTGCATAGCAACAAGCTAGGATTATAAGGTGTTGGAGAAGGCTTGCTATCAATGTAACCAAAATGGTTCAAGACCTTTACCAATAAAATATCCATGTTTAGACACAACTACTTTATTAGACTCAAACACAACCTTAAACCTGTCTCTACACAAATGGGCACCACTAACGAGATTTTTGTTGATAGTAGGCACATGCTGCACATTCCTCAGCTCCACGATTTTTCCCAAAGTAAACTTCAGATCTATCGTGCTAACACCATGAACAGTAGCATGCGATCCATTCCCCATTAGGACGGAGGAATCCTGAATGACCTGATAAGAAGGAAACAACGAGATGTCAGCACAAACATGTACATTGGCCCCTGTATCAACCCACCAATTAGTAGACTGAGTAACTGAAAGAACAATATGTAAATTACCATACCCAGTCCCATCTCCAATGTTGCCAATGGTCACGTTTATAGATTTAGAAATCTGTCCTGCAGGTGCCTTTATTCCCTTGCGTTGTAGACGCTTCTTGGCCAACTGACCAGGCAAGCCACACACATAGCAAGTTCTTTCCTCCTGGTTGTTATTGTTATTTTTCTTCTTCTTGAAGTTGGTGCTCTGATGGGCTTTGATAAATTTCCCTGTTTCCTTGTTCGATGGCTTCTGCACCACATTGGTGCTAGATTGCCCACCATCGCCTTTAGACACAGCGTCCTTTTCCCAAACTTTCTCCTCAACATCAAGAGAAGCAATGAGACCTTCAACAGAGTACTCATGTCTCTTGTGTTTGAGCGCAGTACCGAAACTCCTCCATGAAGGAGGTAGTTTCACAATAATACATGCAACCACAAACTTGTCAAGTAAGGTACACTTCAGGAGTTCAAGTTCCTTAGCGATGGTCTGTAGTCATGAGCCTGATCAACCACAGAACGGTTGTCAACCATCGTGTAATCGTGGAATTGCTCCATGACAAACAGATCATTGCTGTCACACCCTGAATTTTACCCCTTAATAGAGCCACAAAAAAATTCACCAAGAAAAATGCCCAAAGAAATTATTTAATTAAAGCTATGGAATATAATTAATGGTGAAAATACAAAATAACAATCCATCATGGCTAGGAGTATTTTTCTTGTATTCCTCTTGCCAAAATACACTAATAGGATTTTTATTGGAATTTTTAAAGCACTAAAAATATTTTTCATAAATCAAAATGCATTTTTAGAATTAAAAACCTCCAGGAAATTCCCTTTTCATTTTTTCCTTCTCTTTTTCTCTTTTTCTTTCCCTCCTTGCCCATGGCCCGCTCCTGATCCCGGCTTGCCCGTGGCCCACGCGCCCCGTGCGCCTCTTCTCTCTCTCTCTCACTGCCACTGGGGCCCGCCCGTCAGCGCGTCTACGCCTCTCAACTCTCTCGCCCTCTTGCTGACATGTGTGACCAGGGTCCCACATGTCAGCCCCGTCTTCAACCTCTGGCCGGATCGGCCAGAGGGGATCGATCCATTAAAAATATTTTTAGCTCATGTTTCAGTGCTCTCATGTACTATTTTTATTTCTTTGTGCTTTGATTGTTATAGAACCCGACATTTCCAACCCTCCCTGTACTACGAAGTGGTTGCAGAGTTTGCAAAGCCAGAGCAAGGCAAGTTACATCGTTTTTCTTGATCATGTTGTGCCTACTTTATGCAAATTGTTTGTTTTGAATAAATAAATGTGCATGTTTTCATTATGTCATGTGGGATGGTTTTTAACCTATGTATATAGTTTAAAGACCATAGTTTTGATAAATCCTTTATTCCTTCGTAGACTGGGTAACAATATGCTATCATATATTCCTAGGATGCTTAGCCAAGCTTAGAATAAACTAGTTCACCCTGGGGTTTAATTATTTGTTATCATCTTTACGGTTCGACTTTGGGTCGAAATAATGGAACTTATGTCATGGATAATGGTTCAACTAAAATATGACCCTAATGGTGGGCCATGGGTGCATGGTTTTGTTGGTCGCACCCATGGCAGTTAAGGACCGGTTCATAGGAACCTCTTGAGCAGTTATTTGTACATACCACAAGCCAACGTGGGTAACGGCTGGGCTTGTAGCGTAGCTTCTCCCTCTCCTAGGCACTGTGGTGAGAATGGGCGTCATGGAGTTGGGTTGGCTCAGGGTTGGGTTGATCAGCTTCTAGATCCATTGTGACGCAAGGGGGGTAGCCTGGTCGATATGGTGTGCCCTGTCGGTAGGTGCAGCCTTAGCATGGTGTGGATGGTTGGGAAGGAGTTGCGTAAACGGTCCTGTCACATCCTCTCGTGGGGTGTCGTAGTGACACGCCGGCACATGGGAACTTGTGTGGGGCTGTGTCTTGTGAGTATAGTTGTACATCTCTGGCCAGAGTTAAAAACTATTTGAATATCCGTGCCCGCGCTTATGGGCGTTTGGTTAAGATTCTCCGTGATTAGTCTCACCTTAATATATTGACTTAAAATATGCTGTAGGGATGGGATGGTTCATTGGGCCTGGTCAACGTGGTGTAATGTTGATCAGAGATGATTTAATACTGCTTAATTCTATAACTTTTTACTCGTTTGTGAGCTACTACTGTTTTGCTATTGCTTTTACGGAAATAAACTTGAAGCCTATCTTTGTCTCCCGTGCATTGTGCATATTTATGGGCGTGGCTTGTTGAGTACTGTGGGTGGTACTCAGTCTTGCTCCCTTTCCCCCTCTCAAAGATGGAGTTCTTCTCCGACAAGGATCGTCAGGAGGAGTAGGCTAGATCCGCCGTCCGGCTGCCTGTGGAGTGGAAGCCTCTGCGTGGCTTAGTTGTTTATAGGTTTATTTATCTTTTTCCACTGCATTTATGTAAGATAATTTTATTCTATTTGTAAGACGTACTCTGTATGGCAACTTAGTATGTGTGTACCCTAGCTTTCCTGGGCAGGGATTTAATACACAAGAATGTTCAAAATTCTGGCTTTCCTGGACAAGAGTGTTACAAGTTGGTATCAGAGCCGAACTTGACCGTAGGATCAGCTAAAGGGAAACCGTAGGAGCCCTCTGAAACTTCTCATCTGCATATGCCTTCTGCATTTGGAGTTGTTTTGGGAAAATTTGGGGATTATTTCTTGTTTTGATATAAAATCTTGGCCTTTATTTAACTGAAATTTTTGAGTCCGGTCAAGTCTGGGATTGGGATTTTTATTTGGCGGTCGCATCATGTATGTCCAAATTTTGGGAAAAATATTGGCCCATTGGGGGTAATGTTTAATTTAAGTCGGGTATAAAATTTTCCAACCGTTTGCAATGATTATTTAAATTACTTTGGCATTATTTCATTCGGTTAAGTCATGCTGTTAATCTCTTAATATTGATCATGCAAAAATTATTCCATGTATAAAATCGTTGTTTTATTTCTAAATCATTTATCGTTTATTTAATTTGGATCTGAGCATACATTGATTCACCCTCCTTGTCTTCTATAGATGGCCAACCTCCCTAATCAGCGTGGAGCCGAGATGGGAGGATTTGTGGAAGAGCTCCGCATGATGAGTTTCACTTTGGGGTATAGTCATGCCCCTGAGTGCACAGCTATGGAGCCACTAGAGGGAGAGCTCCCTCACCGCGTCCGCTTGGAGCTCCCAGGCGAGCAGTACCTCCAAGCTGCTATGGAGATAGAGGTCGACGGGCATATCTTTGACCACGCCTGTCAGGAGGCAGCTTTCTACCTGATTGGAGAGCTATGCCGGAGGCACCAGTCCACCCTCCTCACTGCGGCCTACCGCTGCCTCCCTAGCCGGGCACACTACCAAACTTGCAGCACCTTCCAACCGGCAGGCATGGAGAACGACACCACCATCGTCCACATGAGGCGAGCCTTGTGGGCCATGGACTACATGTATGCCAACTGGGTACGTGTGGCCCACGATAGGGAGCACACCAACAGGATGACCATCATTGGTCTCCAAAACCATATTGACCACCTAAAGAAGGAGGTCGCTGAGCTGAAGGGCTAGCCGCCACTAGGTGGGGCCAGGATCTGTCTGACTCCGAGGAAGAGGACTCTTCTCTAGTGCGTATTCAGTTGGCTCCCAGGAATGGGCCACCCGCATCGCCGGCTCCAGCCCAGTACCCGCACCAGCAGGCGGCATATCAGTGTGTCGTCGAGTGACAGCAGCTCCTAGGGAGACACCACCATCCACGGGGCTTCACCTCCACTGACGACAGTAGCTCTTTCAGTGGATCCCACACCTACAGCGAGGCTAGTTCATCGTCGCGTAGCAGTGAGGGCTACATCAGTGGCTCTAGGAGCCGCTCCGACGACGAGTTGGGCGATGAGCAGGAGCCGAAGTACAACTCAGACGACCGCAAGGGCCACTCAGAGGTTTTATTGTTGGAGAAGGCATCATCCCTAGCTTTTATTGATTTTCTTAGTTTGCTTTCCTGTTAGTTGTAATGTTATAAATGTTTGCTTTGGGGTTAGTCGGTGGTTCAGACCATCTATCTTGTGGTATGACTGCCTTAATTAGGAGTTAAACTGCTTTTGCGATGTTTCCTAGTTATGCACTTTAGATAATTTAATTTAGCCACTTAATTATCACTCCTGGTTCTGAGCCACCTGTTTTCCTCCTCCCCTTCCATTTCCATCCCTCTCAAGATGGTGAACACCAGGACCGGAGCCCGCGCTACAAGTGACACTAGCGCCACCAACCAACAAGACGGGGCACCGCAGAATAATGGGGTCCCAAACCACCTGCCACCCCCGTTGCCCATGAACCCAACACTCCACAAGTTTTGGCCAACCAAAATCAAATGATAGCCAAAATGATGCAGCAGATGCAGCAGAACAACCTGCAACAGCAGCACCAGCAGGCTCACATCCCAGTCGCCGCTCCCCAGTCCAAGCTGCCCGAGTCCTTGAGGGTCAGACCACCCACATTCTCGAGCACCACCAACCCAATGGACGCCAACGACAGGTTGTTGGTGATTGAGAAAAAGCTCAACCTCCTCCAATGCAACGACCAAGAGAAGGTCGCCTTCGCCATGCACCAGCTCTAGGGTCCTGCCTTTGCTTGGTAGGACAACTTCCTTGTGACACGCACTGCTAGAACCAAGGTCACCTGGGCAGAATTCTGCCACAACTTCTGGAAATCCTAGATTCCAGTATGTATTGTGGCACAAAAGAAGAGGGAATTCCGAGGGCTGGTGCAAGGAAACAAGCTAGTCACCAAGTACCTCCACGACTTCAACCGCTTGGCGCTCTACGCGCCGGAAGATGTCTGTACCGATGAGGAGAGCCAGGAGAAGTTCTTGGAGGGGTTAGACTGCAAGCTGACCAACCAGCTCCTCTCTACTGACTACCCCGATTTTGAGAAGTTGGTGGACAAGGCGATCCGCCAGGAGGACCAGCGCAACAAGATGGACCGCAAGCGGAAGGCGGCCTAGTTCAGAGCTCACTAGGAACAACACCAGAGACCCAGGGCGATGCTAGGGCATTAGGGTGGACCTTCCACCATGATCGTCCACCTGCAGCGCCCATTCCACCCCTGGCACTTCGGGGGCAACAGCAACAACAATGGCCAGCACAACCATCGCCCTGCTCCGTGCCCGCCAATGGTGCAAGCTCTACAGGGACAGCCTAGGAAGGACAATGGAGGGAAGACCCTCATTTGTTTCAATTGTAACGAGCTAGGCCACTTTGCTGACAAGTGCCCGAAGCCGAAGCACATGGGTCCCAGGCCTGCAGGTCCCTAGAACCCTAACACCAACCAGCCCATGATCAAGGGGCGTGTTAACCATATCTTGGCAGAAAAGGCACAAGCTGCACTAGAAGTGGTACTGGGAACGTTTCTCGTGAACTCAATCCTTGCAACAGTACTTTTTGATTCTGGTGCAACGCATTCATTCATCTCAAAGAAATTTGTGGGGACACATAGGGTAAAGGTAGTGGAACTTAAGATCCCCATGCGGGTTCACACCCCTGGAAACCGCATGACCACAGCTCACTATAGTCCCTCAGTGAGCATAGAAATCCAAGGATCACCTTTTCTAGCCAATCTCATCCTCCTAGAATCCAAAGACCTAGACATCATCGTTGTGGGTTCTCATCTTTTCTAGCACTCAGCATCCTCACCAGACGTTGTGTAGTTGCACTGTTTTCTGCTCCCGGATTCTGGTAGCTGTTGTACTCATTGTTGTGGGTTCTTGACGGGTGGTAGCAATAAGCGGTGTTCCTCAAGTGAGTGGCGTAGCGGTGACGAAGTTCTCCAATAGTTTCCAATGCCACTTCTTGACATGCTTGCTCAAAATTCCTTTCTCCAGCTCCAAAGATCATGGATGGGACTCCTTCCCGTTCACTTGAAATAGTAAGATGGACATGACACTTCTCTTCACATGGGTTGTGAGTGACTTGTCTGTATTCTAGGGCTAGATTGTACCCTATAGTGAAGCCATATCACGTAGCTCCTTGACGAAACCACCAACTCCAAACAAATGCATTGGCTCTCGGTTTGCCATCTATAGAGCACGAAAGGAAGATTTATTGATTTTAACTAAGTTAATAGAACAAATTTTGTTTCAAATAAAGGGAAAAGGGAGGTAGTAAAATTTTAATGGAAATTGGAAGTAAAAGTAGTAGAATAAAGCAGAGGAAATTGATGTGGGTTTTTGTTAGAGAAAGATCATAACTAGTATAGTAATGAATGTACAGTACTAATTGATAAGAGGGTAAAAGGAATTGCAAAAATTAAATAGATAAGAATTTTAAATTTTTTATAGAAACTTCAATTTTTCAAGAGGGGAAGTTAACTAAATCGAAAGAGATTTTTTTCATGCACCGTTGACTTCCCTAATTTAAAAGAGAAAGAGGAGAGGACAGTTCTAATCTTTAAAAATCTTTTTCATAAGGCTCTTAGGGGTACCAAGGTGCTTATCCTATGGTCAAGGTGGCTCTGATACCAACTTGTCACACCCAAAATTTCCATCCAAAATTCAGGTGCTTTATTGTGTGAAAATCTTCGTCCAAGAATCCACTGAGGCACACTTGACAAAGTTGATAACAAAGTAATTGTTACATAATGAAAGTATTTATTACAGAGGTGAATGGCACCTCTCAAACTAATAAAGTTCTAAGCAGCGGATATAAACTGCGGACGACGGTATGATAGCACCCACTCCACGCACTTGACTAGGCTCCCGCTTAGTCCTCCAAGAAATCCTCCTCGCTGTAGTACTCTTCTAGATGATGATTGTTGATTGCAAGGTGAGTACATGAAATACTTTGCAAGCCACACAACAAATATGCAAGTGCACGGGATAACAAAGGATGGCATAATATGGCTCAAGTTGCATAAATAGCCTTTAACAAAGCATTTAAGAGAGAAATAAAACATTAATTATTAAGCAATATTAATCAATACTATACCGCTCACCAAAATGGTATAGACCCAACCACTCCAACTTGGAGCTAAACATATTCCACTATTCAATAGTCAAATTTAAGTAGTGTGGGACTAATCGCAGAAAACATTGCTAGGCCCGTCCAATAACCGTGGGCACAGCTATTCGAATAGTTTTACTCTGGCCAGAGGTGTACCAATTTACCCACAATACACAACTCCACAACACATCACTGTGGGCCTTAATACCACCACGGTATCTCGGAAAGGAGTTGTGACAGGATTATCCGTGTAACTTGCACAATAGGAGAGCCTCCTGCCAAGCCTTCGGTCTCCGGTAGGGTGATCAAGTGCCTTCCCGCGAAATGGCCCGACGCCCAAACTCATGGACTTATTGACAACTACCGTGTGTGGACTTATAACAGCCACAAACCAAGCCCTCGTGCCTCCTATTGAACTCGGGACACTTCAAATCCTGCTATTACCCATTCTAGCTTGTGGTTAGCATGAGTGTTGCTTCGTAACAAGTAGTCCGCGAACTGGTCCTTAACTATCACAAGCACCGCTAGCAACAATCACAACCCTGGTGCTCACAACCCACCATTTAGTCATATTTTAGTAGACCATTAAACCATTCTTACACGACCACAGTCGTGAGCTAAACCATCATTTCATGTTAATATAATATTGTAAAGAGGGTGTAAATGATAGCCCACAAGTAATTCTATAGTTTGCTAAGCATGGCTAAGCAGGGTTTTAGGATTATTCTAGCTAACCAATAAATAAACCTAGCTAGTCACATTTGTCCCATAGGTACAAAGACTAGTAATCAAATCAACAAGGCCATAATCAAAGATAAAGGCGTCCCATTCCGATGACATTAAGAAAATAAATGCATAGTTGAAGGAAAAAGTAGCTTTAAACATAGGAACAATATGCTCAAAGGTGTTGAGGAATCCGTGTGACTTGTCTTGCTGCTCTGCACAAGCCTCGGAACTCTCCTCAAGAAACTGCGACTCTTCCAAAACATCGGAGGCTAAAGGCAATAAACAAAAATAAGCAAAAAAGTACATAAAAACACATCAACAGTACAATATTATATTTTTAATGGGTAGATCTTGATTTTTAAAGAATTTTGCAAGTTGAATCACCCCAAACGGAGTTCGGATGAATTAGTTATGAATTTTAGAAGTTTTAACCCTTTAAAAGCCTATTTAAAAGAATTAAACTGATGTATTGCATCATTTAAGATTTAATTTAATTCGGGAGAGGATTTATGATGTCATCAGAGGGGGAGAGAGGAGTGGACCGGTGGCTGACAGGCAGGGCCCACAGGTGTCACGCCTAGAAATTTAGCCAATTTCTAGACTATTTTGTGTATTAAAATCCCTGTCCAGGAATCAAACCAGTGTACACAAAATGACAAATCAATAAATAGTTCCAAATGTAAATAAAGCGTAAATACTTAGTCCTCACATGGAAAAAAACAGCAGTGGAAAGGCGAAACTAGCGTGACTTCAGCTCCACACTACAGGCAAGCTTAACTGGGGTATAAGCCAAGGTCTTCAAAACTCAACTTCGACACGAACGGTCTTCACTTCTGAAAAGGGGGACATCGCAAGACTTAGTACCACCCACCGTACTCAGTAAGTCACACCAATGATGCATTTGTGCATGGGATTTTAAAGGGAGGTTGGTGGCTCATTTGCGTAAAAGCAGTTGTAAACAGTAGTAGTTCGCAAACGATAAAAGGTTGATTAATTGAACAATATTAATCCTCCACTGATTAACGTTACATCACGTTAACTAGGCCCAACCATCCCTTACTGGTTAACATTACACCACGTTAACCAGACTCCACCGATTAACGTTACACCACATTAACCAGACTCCGCTAATCAATGTTACACCACGTTGACCAGCCTCCACTGATTAACGTTACACCACGTTAACCAGTCTCCACTGATCAATGTTACATCACATTGACTAGTCTCCACTGATCAACGATATACCACGTTGACCAGGCCGCACTGATGAACGCTACACCACGTTCACCAGGAGCCACTGATGAACGCTACACCACATCCACCAGTCTCCACCGATGAATGCTACACCACGTTAACTGGCCTCCACCGATCAACGTTACACCACATTGACCGGACTCCACACCTTCCACCCGAACCATACCAGTTCCATTAAGTCCTTTTAATTAAAAAGAGGTGAGACTAATCACGGTGAGTCTTAACCAATCGCCCATGACCGCAGGCACGGCTATTCGAATAGATTTAACTCTAATCAGAGGTGTACAACTTTACCCACAAGACACAGCCTCACACACGTTTCCGTGCGCCGTTGCATCACCACGATACCCCATAAGAGGCTGTGACAGGACTGCTCACGCAACCTCTCCCAAACCATCCACACCATGCTGAGGTTGCACCTGCCAACAGGACACCCCGTATTGGCCAGGCTACCCCCCTTGCGCCGCGATGGATCCGAAAGCCGATCAACCCTACCCCGGGCCGACCCAACTACATCACGCCCACCCTCATCTTTGGTGCCTAGGAGAGGGAGAAGAAACACTACAAGCCCAGCCGTTGCCCACGCTGGCTTGTGGTAAGTACAAGAATCTGCCCAAGGGGGTCCCATGAACCGGTCCTTAATTGCCATGGGTGCGATATACAAAACCATGCACCCACAGCCCACCATTAGATCATATTTTTAGTTGATTAGTTACGACCAATCACTATGGTCAAACATCTCGAGCATGCGGCTCATCAGATTATCAAAGATAGAAATAATGTGATTATCCCTTCAGTGATCTAGTGGTACTAAGCATGGCTAAGCAGGTCCTATCTCTAGCCAAGTCATCCAATGAGACCTAAGCTAGTCAGATTATCACCCAAGGTTATCAAGGAATGGATAACAAATAAACAGGGTCTCAAACAAACAGATAGGTTGTCCCATATTCCATGTAATTGGCAAAACATGCAATTTATTTAAAGATCATAAAATGTTTCACAAAGTAGGTTCAACATGCTCAAGGATGAATGTGTGACTTGCCTTGCAACAAACGTCTTCAATTGCTCTTCCGAACACTTCCGTAGACTCCGCGATCCTCCGAAACAGCGATTATACGCAACTACATGCAAAACAATAAAAACCCTAAGAAACTCCAAATAAACAGTACAAAAAAATTATATAAACAAGTAGATTATAATTTAGATGAATTTAGGAAGAAGAACGGGTCGATTCGGAGTTCGGATGGAAAAGATATGGCTTCCGGAATATCGAATCCAGAATAAATCCAAAAAGAAATAGAAAAGGATTATTCTCGAGAATATTCCCTGGATTTCTGATTTTGAATATTTATTTGAAGTATTGCTGACACATGGGGTCCACAAGTCAATGACGAGGCTCATGGTAGACTGGGTCTATGAAACAGAGGGATGGGAGTTAGTGGACTGCTGAGGTAGACGCCACGTGGATGACACATGGGCCAGAAGGCTGATGTGGCAGTCGAGGTGGGTCAATGACTAGCGGCTAGGGCTGACATGGCATCCGGACGAATTAAAGAGGATCTAAAGGCTGGGGTTCGATCCTGAGGATTGACGGCTGTGATTCTCTCCAGGATTGAGAAGATTCGGATGGCCTAGATTCAATCTAAGGAAATCAACAGTAGCAATTTGACCCAACTTAAACGGCCGAGATCAAATGGGGTTTAAACCCCGAGGTCCACCTATAACAGGAAAAGGAGTGTCGGCGGGACCCACGTGTCTATGTCACTGAGGAAACTGCCAACTGGGTCCCACCTGTCAGGGTCATTGGGGAGAGAGAGGCCAGGGCCCACACAGCAGCATCACAGGAGGAGGAGGCCGGGCTCCTACCATGGCACGACGAGGCAATGAATATCGGTGGTAGCGTCCGGCAGCAGGGCGGCGTGGCTAGACGGCGAGGGAGACGGTGATGTTGACCCGCGTCAGCATGGCGGCCCGACGGCTCGATGGCATCGGCGAGGACGGTGCCAGATCAATGAGGAAGGGGGGCGCTGGTCTCGGGGTGGACGGTGGAGACGACGGTGAGCAGAGAGGGGGAGAGAAGCACCGGCGATGATGCTCACCCGATGCAGCGACGGAACAACGGCAGACCGGCGGCGAGAGGCACAGAGGGCGACAACAATGTTGACAATGCAGCGACTGGCGGTTGGGGAGCAGGCGATGGAAACGGCGAGGCGGTGGCTAGGGAGCAAACGCGGCGGTGGCACTAGATGTGGATGACGGCGATGATACTAGCGCTAAGCAAGGGGAGAGGGACAGAGGAGCCGATGGGACTCACCCACAGCGGCGACAACCGTCGGTGGGGCAATGCACAGATTGACCTGCAGGGTGGCGGCGGCTTCGGGGAAGGGGAAAGCAGCAGGGACCGGCGCCGAGGGATGCTCACCTCGGGGCAGCGAAGGACGGTGATGGCTGTAGCCGAGCGGCGACGCTAGCTCCTAGCATCGGCGCGGCTTCCAGAGTGTAACGCCCAGAAATTCGCACCGAAATTCTGAACATTAATGTGTATAAAATCCCTGCCCAGGAAAGCCAGGGTACACAAACCAAGTTGCCATACAGAGTGTCTTACAAACAGAGTAAAATGTATATTATATAAATGCAGCGGAAAAAGGTAAAACGGAGTCTATAAACATCTGGCCAAGCAGCCGCTTCCATCCCACAGGCACCTTGACGGCAGAGCCAGCCTAATCCTTAGGATGATCTTCATCTGACGCGTTCTCCAACACTGGGGGGAAAATTGGAGCAAGGCTGAGTACCACCCACAGTACTCAACAAATCACACCCACAAATATGCATATGCACAGGGTACAAAGATGGGATAGGGTTTATTTGCGGAAAAGCAGTTGCAAAAGGGAGTAGTTCGCAAACAGTAAAAAGTTGATTTAATTAACAATATTAACTTCCACTGATTAACGTTACACCACGTTAACCAGGCCCAACCATTCCCAACTGATTGACGCTAAACCACGTCAACCAGTCTCCACTGATGAACGCTACACCACGTTCACCAGACACCTCCGGTTACCGTTACACCACGTTACCCGGACTCCACTGATTAACGCTACACCACGTTAACTAGTCACCACCGGACAACGTACCACGCTGACCAGTTTTTCCTGATCAACGCTACACCACGTTGACCAGGCCGCGCTGATGGAAGTTACACCACGACCATCAGGCGTAACTGATGAGAGTTACACCACACTCACCAGTCTCCACCGACCAGCGTTACACCACGCTAATCGGTCACCCCCAGTCAGCTCAACCACGCTGACTGGACTCAACACCTTCCATACATCAGTTTTGATAAAATCAGATTATTTATCTATGGTGAGACTAATCACGGTGAGTCTTGGCCAATGTGCCCATAACCGCGGGCACGGCTATTCGAATAGTTTTACTCTGATCAGAGGTGTACAACTGTACCCACAAGACACAGCCCCCCCACACGTTCCCGTGTGCCAGTACATCACCACGATGTCCCGTGCGAGGCTGTGACAGGACCGTTCACGCAATCTCTCCCTAACCATCCACACCACGCTGAGGTTGCACCTGTCGACAGGGCACGCCATATTGGCCAGGCTACCCCCCCTTGCGCCACGGTGAATCCGGCAGCCGATCAACCCTACCCTGGGCCGACCCAACTCCATCACGCCCACCCTCTTCTACGGTGCCTAGGAGAGAGAGAAGAAACGCTTCAAGCCCAGCCGTTGCCCACGCTGGCTTATGGCAAGTACGGGAAGTTGCCCAAGTGGTTCCCGCAAACCGGTCCTTAATTGCCATGGGTGTGACAAGCAAAACCATACACCCACAGCCCACCATTTAGGTCCAAATTTTAGGAATTTAACAACAGCCTATCCAAGGTTCCATTTTTCCGACATTGAGTCGAGTCATACAAAAGAAATAGTATTTAATTCCCATGTGAGCTATGTTGCTAAGCATGGCTAAGCATTCCTAAGAATTGTAAACTAGTCACATTATTACCTTGGTGACAAGGATTTAGTTATCAAAACTAAGGTTGAATCCTAACATTGTATAGGCAATACCAATCTACATGAATTATTAAAATAATGCAGTTCATTTAAGTAAACAAAGCAATTTTAGCGAAAAATGGGTACAAAGTGATCAAAGTAACAGTGCGACTTGCCTTGCTCCGGCTCAAGGTATTCGGCTACGATCTCGAAATACGCGGGAGAATTACCGGCGTCAGATTCTACAACAAACAATGCATAAACAATTAAAAACAGTACATGGGGCAATCAAACATGGGCTGAAAGTATTTTTAATGGATTCTTGGCATTTTTCTGGATTTAATGAAATTTGAATGGACTTAATCAGAGTTCGTATGAAATAGTTATGATTTATTGAAGTTTTATTGCTATTTTCAGAGTAGATATAATTAACCAGTGATTTAATGCGCATTAACCAATTTATGACGTCACCAGACTGGGAAGCCGGAGCCGACAGGCGGGCTCCACCAGCCAGTGGCGTGTGAGAGGCAGGCGCATGGCGGACCAAGTCCACCGCGGCCGAGAGCGGGCGCACCACGTGGCGCCACCGTGGGCAACCACGCGGGCGAGCGAGCGGGTGGCCCCGATCTGCCACCCGACAGATCGGACGGCCCTGGGGAGCAGCGGCCGAAGCCAGCCGTCCCGAGCGGGAGGCGGCGGCGCGCACGCGACCTGATGGTCGCCGGCGGCAACCACCCGACGCGGCGACGACCACACGGAGGGGCGGAAAGGAACAGGAAAACGGAGGGGGTTCTCACTGGCGGCTCGCGACGGCGCGAAGACGACGGTGGCGACGAAAAAGCGGCGGCGGCCTCGGGACGACGTCGGCGACGGAGCTCCGACGGCGGGGAACGAGCGAGAGGCGGTTACCGAGGCGTCCTGGAGGATGAGGAGGACGGAAGAGGAGTTAGGGCGAAGAATGGTGACGCAGCGCGGCGGGAATCCCCGGCCGAAAAGGAGGCGAAGGGCCGATACTCACCGTGCGCGCGGGCGAGGCGGTCCGGCGAGCCTCGGCTTCCACGGAGTGGCGGCCGAGATGCGGCGCGGTGCGGCGGAGGTGCAGGCGGTGGCGGAGTAGCCTGGTGGCGTTCGGAACGGCGGCGAGCGGCAGCCGGAGGCGGCGAAAAACGGTGGAGCTCGGGTGCGCGGTGGCGACGGGGTTCTGGGGCACTGGAAAACTCGGCGTGTTGGGGAAAAGATGGAGGAGAGGGTGGAGATGGTTTTTATACAGTCGTCCGGGAGAGATCAAGTCCGAACGGCTCCAATCGTGCACGGGAGAGTGGATGGCGGCATGGGCACCGTGTGCGAGATTCTCGGGAGAGAGGGGACGTGGACGCCGGAGAACTCGGGGGAGTGGGGCGGACTCGGTCCGCGACCGTTTGAACGAGTGGAGAGCGCGGGGGATGAGGCGGGAGGCGGCGCCGGATCGGACGGCTCCGGGGAATTTCCCCTCCGCCCGATTCGGATGGAGGAGGAAGATGATGCTGATAGGCGGGCCCGGCCTGTCAGCGGGGGTGCGTGGGCGCGGGAGCGAGGGCGCGAGCGCGAGCGCGAGGATGAGGGCGCGGCCGCGGGGGCACGGGTGCGAGGGCGCGGGGGCGCGGGCGTGAGGAGGAAAAGGCCGGAGAGGGAAACCGGCCTGCGGCAAAGTGCTGGGCCGGCGGCCCAGCGATGGAGAAAAAGAGGAAACGGAGAAAACAGAAGGGAAAAGAAAAGGAAAAAGATTTCCAGGACGATTTAAATTCCGATAAGCGTATTTGATTTATTAAAAATAGTTTCTGTGCTCTGTAAATTCCACTAAAAATCCAGTTAATGTATTTTGGCACAGAGAATACAAGAAAAATATTCCCCGCCACGATAATTTATTATCTTGCATTTTACACCATCAAATAATTTCTCTATCTTTTTTAATTTATTTTCTTGGGTATTTTTGACAGGTAATATTTAGTGTGGCTAAACTCAGAGTGTGACACAGAGGCGGCGGCGCTCAGCAAGGGTGAGGAGCGGTGGCTGCAGGGCGGCAGCAGAGGAGACGGCGGTGACCAACTGGTGGCAGCAGCAGGGCGGCGGCAAAGGCAGGCGACAGCGGGGCGGAGCCAGACGGCGACAGCTTCGGGCGAGCGGGGAAAACAAGAGAGGGGAGCTCAGGAGAGCTATTTGAGGGCACGAGGAGGCGGAATCGTGGCCGAGGAGGCGGTTTTGGAGCGGGAGTGGGCGCGGGAATGGCGGCGACATGGGCGCGATACAGCGCCGCTTCTCGGGGAAGTGGGGAGACGGAGACGGGAGGTGGAGGAGACCGGGTCCGGGGCAGCGCACGGCTAGCGAGCGAAGCCAAGGGGTGGGGCAGCCTGGGCCAGGCCCGGAGAGGAGCACAGCCGAAGGGGGGGCGCAGCCCAGGGCGGCTGGCCGGGCTCCTGGCTCCATCGGGAGCAACAGAGAGAGTAAAGGAGCCTGAAGAAGATGAACAGGAGAGAGAGTAAAAGAGAAAAGAAAAAGGAGAAAGGAAGGGAAAAGAGAGCGAGAGAAGAAAGAAATGGAGGGGGTTTTCCGGAAATTTCAAATTTAGAATTTCAAGAAGTATTGGGAATAACGGAAATTGAGAAATTGTTCAAAATTTTGGAGGGTTGCGAATGTCGGCATATATATATTTGGAAAATCGAAAACGTCGAAACACTTTTGAAAATCAAAATATTTCTTTGGGATCAAGGAGATTCAACGGAATTTTTGGAACTCTCCAAGTATATGAATATTTTTGGGGTTTTCGAGAATATTGGAAGGAGTTGGCAGGAATATTCCAGAATCAGGAAACATTGGGAATTTTTACGGAATCAGGAACTTGGGGAAAAATGGAGGGTATTTTTGCGTCGACCGAGAAATTAGGATATTCGAGAAACATATTTCACGGAGTTCGAGAAACGGAATAAATGAACTTCCAAAATATGGGGAATATTTTGGGAGTCAAGAACAAGGGAGGGAATAGTTTAGGAAACATTCGATCGCTTGAAATATCAGTATATTTTGAGAATCGGAACGTCATGGAGGTTTTAGGATTCTGAGAGCGACATGAAACCCTAGAAGAGAAGGAAGTCAGAGCTCACGATGAACGGAGAGAATTCAAAGGACTGAACCAAAACGACCCGAACAGGGGAAAAGACAGGAATTTTATTATAGATTTATCTAATTACAAAAATGATCTTTGTTCCATTAAAATAAATTCTAGAGCTCCGAAAATTCCGAAAAAATTTTCAGAGAGCTTATTAAATCATGGGGAATTTACCAGAAATAAATGCCACCATGAAATAGAAAGGGTTTATTATTATAAATACTTAAACGCTTAAAACATTTCGACAAAAACCCCGGGAACATAAAAGCATCCAAGTATTTACTTAAAAATTTTCAACTTGGGATTTTTAATATTGGAAATTTCAAAATTTTATTCAAACACGCTTCTCAAACAAAAATTTTCTAGCGTATTCTTGTATTTTGATTTACCCAAAAAAAATTTTAAATAGACCGATTTTTAGGGCGTGACAATAGGTCAGAGAGAGAGAGAGGCGGTTCTTGTCCTCGGTGAACCGAGTCCACTGAGGTCCACAGGATTATCAACGGTGTGGATTTTATGAGATCGGATCAGACGGCTCAGATTGACTGGAGGTTTTGAGATGGAACGGAGGGCTGTGATCTAATCTACCCCCGATTGGACGGCTCGAATAAACCCTAGCAATCTACGGCTCGGATTAGATTCGAACACACGGACCCACAGCTAACTTGGCTCCCCACGTGGCATCCATGTTAGCAGCTCTGATCCCTATGGTCGCCGGCGATCGGCGGCACGGCGGTGCAAGGCGAAAGCGGAAACATGTAGAAGGGAGAGAGGTGAAGCTCACTGAGGGTGGAACGGCGGCAGAATTGCCCAGCGTCGAGCTTTTAGCGGCGGCACACCTCAGATCCTTGACGGCAATGGTGATCCGATGGTCCTCGGTGGCTTAGAGACAATGGCCTAGCTTCCTCACGTGATGGTGGTGCTGACCGAAGCGACGGCGAGTGCTGGTGGCGACTAGGGCGACGGCGGCGCTAGGCTGAAGCTCGGTAGCGACAGCGGAGCGAAGCTCTAACGGTGCTAGGGCTCGGGCAGTGAGGACAGGCTAGGATTGAGGCGAAAAGAGAGAGAGGGGCACCGGGAGGCACTATTTATAGCGGCGGAGGGGGAAGATAGGCTCAGATACGGCAGCGCGACGGATTAGGGTTCACCTCCAAAGTCCCAAAGCTTCATGGGTCCGAATAGATGGTGATCCCGGGGGTTATTCGCCATGATTTTTGGGGGAAAAGGACGAGGAGGTTGAGGGGGTCAAAACCCCTCAACGGATTGGAGGCCCGAGTGCACGCAGAGGCCGAATCGAAGAGGATTAGGTGTGGTGGCGGTGCGAATTTCGAGGCGCTCTCCGACCAGAGGTTGGAGATGAATCTGCAGGTGGGGCCCACCTGTCAGTGGAAGGGAGCAGCATGGGTGGCGGCAGGGCGTGGACCGGTGCGAGCGCGAGAGAGAGGGGTAGGTGCATAGTGTTGGGCTGGATTCGGCCCAGGTGCGGAAAAGGGATTTTTATTTGTTTTCTTTTATTTAAATGCTGTGAAGTAGATTTAATTCACCAAAAATACTTAATCAAATAAATCCCAGAAAATTCCAAGGGATAGATAAGTAAGCATAGTATTTCAAAAAATTATTTCTAGGTCCATTTTTGTTATAATTTTTCTCTAATTTTATTGTTTGCACTCCTTGAAACTTTTAAATTATTTTTTAAAATTCCTTTTTCACAATATATTTATATGGGATGAATTTCCAGGGTGTTATAGTTACCTTTAAGTCACCGGTGCCCCAGAGTCAGGAAGCAAGCTTAAACTAAGTTACAGCCAAAGGACAGCCAGAAAGTGGAAAGAAACCAGATAGAAAGGTGGAGGATATTCCGATAGAAAAGGAGTATCCGGACGTTTTTCCAGAAGATTTGCCAGGAATGTCACCAAAAAGAGAGATTGAATTCAGAATCGATCTGGCACTGGGAACGGCCCCAATATACAAAAGGCCATATAGAATGGCACCGAACGAGATGGCAGAGGTCAGGAAACAGGTTGACGATTTGCTGCAAAAAGGGTATATCCGATCGAGCACGTCACCTTGGGGTGCACCGGTTATATTTGTGGAGAAGAAAGACAAAACAAAGCGGATGTGTGTGGATTATCGCGCAATAAACGACGTCACCATCAAGAACAAGTATCCTTTGCCAAGGATTGACTATCCTTTCAATCAATTGGAAGGAGCCACAGTCTTCTCAAAAATAGACCTATGATCTGGATACCATCAGCTGAGAATCCGAGAGGAAGATATTTCGAAGACAGCCTTCACCACTCAGTACGGGTTGTACGGGTGCACCATTATGTCCTTTGGACTAACAAACGACAAGCTTTCTTCATGAACTTGATGAACAAGGTGTTCATGGAGTTTCTGGACAAGTTTGTGGTGGTCTTTATCGATGACATCCTCATTTACACAAAGTCAGCAGAGGAGCATGAACGACACCTCTAGTTGGTTCTCAAGAAGTTAAGAGAGCACCAACTGTATGCCAAGTTTAGCAAGTGCGACTTCTGGTTGAACGAAGTGCAGTTCCTCAGGCACATCATCACCACTCAAGGAGTTGCCGTGGAACCGACGAACGTGGAATCAATTACCAATTGGAAACCGCCCAAGATGGTGACACAAGTGCAAAGTTTCCTTGGACTCGCAGGTTATTACCACCGGTTCATTGACAATTTCTCGAAGATTGAGAGACCCATGACACAGTTTCTAAAGAAAGATGTAAAGTTTGTCTGGACAGCTGAGTGCAACCGTAGTTTCGAGGAGCTCAAAAAGAGGTTAGTGTCTGCGCCAGTCTTGATCTTGCCAGACCCCAAGAAGAACTTCCAGGTGTATTGTGACGCATCCCGCCAAGGGCGTAGATGTGTGCTGATGCAAGAGGGCAGAGTAATTGCCTACGCATCCCACCAGTTGCGTCCCCACGAGGGCAACTACCCGACGCACGACCTAGAACTAGCAGCAGTGGTTCATGCTCTGAAAATTTGGCGGCATTACCTCATCGGTAATTGCAGTGAGATTTACATGGACCACAAGAGCCTGAAGTACATATTTACCTAGCCCGATTTGAACCTCCGTCAAAGAAGGTGGCTGGAGTTAATTAAAGATTACGATGTGGGAATACACTACCACCCTGATAAGGCTAATGTGGTAGCAGACGCTCTGAGCAGGAAGAGTTACTGCAACATTGCTCAGGCAGAGACACTATGCAAGAAAGTTCAGCGAGACTTTTAAATGCTTGAATCTGGGCATCGTCAGCCCCAGATTCGTGGCAGCCCTAGAGGCCCAACCCACAGTCTTCGATCAATTTCGTGAGGCACAAGCGAATGACCCAGAGATCAAAGAACTTAAGAAGAACATGAGAGTTGGAAAAGCCCAGGGCTTCACGGAAGATGAACACGGGACAGTCTAGATGGGCGAGAGGTTATGCATCCCAGAAAAACAAGAACTCAAGGATTTGATACTCCAGGAAGCTCATGAGACGCAGTACTCCATTCATCCCTGAAGTACAAAGATGTACCAAGATCTCAAGACAAAGTTTTGGTGGGCCAGCATGAGAAGAGAGATAGCAGAATTCATGGCACTCTGCAACGTGTGCCAACGGGTCAAAGCAGAACACCAGAGGCCCACAGGACTTCTACAACTGCTCAAGGTCCTAGAGTGGAAATGGGAAGAAATCGAGATGGACTTCATCACTGGTTTGCCTCAAACATCCTCAGGGTATGATTCGATCTAGGTGATCGTTGACCAACTCACCAAGGTCACCCATTTCATCCCTGTGCATACGACCTACTAGGGCAAGAGACTGGCAGAGCTCTACATGGCCCGCGTAATGTGTCTACATGGGGTACCCAAAAAAATTGTATCCGATCGCAGAAGCCAGTTCACTTCCAAATTCTGGCAGAAACTACAAGCCGAACTAGGAACCCGTCTGAATTTCAGCACAGCCTACCATCCACAAATAGACGGGTAGACTGAAAGAGTCAATCAAATATTGGAAGACATACTAAGAGCCTATGTACTAGACTTCGATGGGACCCGGGATAAGAGTTTGCCCTACGCAGAGTTCTC
The DNA here is from genome assembly GCA_003991445.1 of Oryza meyeriana var. granulata. Lineage (NCBI taxonomy): Eukaryota > Viridiplantae > Streptophyta > Magnoliopsida > Poales > Poaceae > Oryza > Oryza meyeriana. The sequence continues at coordinate 110,165 of RYFJ01002110.1, forward strand.
GTACAATAACAGCTACCAAGCCAGCTTGCAAATGGCACCGTTTGAAGTCTTGTATGGCAAGAAATGTCATACACCACTTTTCTAGGATCAGATTGGTGAACGTCAGGTATTCGGGACAGATTCCCTCAAAGAAGCTGAGGAGAAAGTGACTATCATTCGAGAAAGATTGAAAACAGCCTAGTCGAGACAAAAGAGTTACACCGACAACCGCCACAGGGACTTAAGCTTTGAAGAAGGAGACTATGTGTACCTTCGCGTCACCCCACTCCGAGGTGTACACATGTTCCAAACAAAAAGAAAGTTAGCACCGCGCTTTGTGGGACCCTACTAGGTCCTAGCTCGGAAGGGTGAAGTCACGTATCAACTAGACCTCCCAGCTTCAATGGCAGGCATACATGATGTGTTTCACGTGTCTCAATTCAAGAAATGTCTGAGGATACCGGCAGAACAAGCCGATCCAGAACAGATCGAAATCTAGGAGGATCACACTTACGTGGAGAGGCCAATCCGAATCTTGGAGGTCAGCGAAAGGAACATGACGAGTAGAGTGATCAGATTTTGCAAGGTACAGTGAAGCCATCATTCAGAGGAAGAAGCCACTTGGGAGCAAGAGGATGAATTGAAGTCCGCCCATCCGCACCTCTTCACCAGCTCTTCCGAATCTCGAGGACGATATTCTGTTTAGGGGGTAGGTTTGTCACACCCTGAATTTTACCCCTTAATAGAGCCACACAAAAATTCACCAAGAAAAATGCCCAAAGAAATTATTTAATTAACACTATGGAATATAATTAATGGTGAAAATACAAAATAACAATCCATCATGGCTGGGAGTATTTTTCTTGTAATCCCCTTGCCAAAATACACTAACAGGATTTTTATTGGAATTTTTAGAGCACTGGAAGTATTTTTAATAAATCAAAATACAATATCAGAATTAAAAACCTAAAATTCCCTTTTCCTTTTTTCCTTCTCATTTTCTCATTCTCTTTTTCTTTCCCTCCAAGCCCGCGGCCTACTCCTTTTCCTGGCCTGCCCGCGGCCCACGCGCCCCGCGCGCCTCTTCTCTTTCTCTCGCTGATACTAGGGCCTGCCTATCAGCGCGCCCGCACCTCTGTCCCCTCTCTCCCTCCCGCTAACATGTGGGACCTGGGCCCCACAAGTCAGCCCCGTCTTCAACCTCTGGTCGAATCGGCCAGAGGGGATCGAATCTCCCCACCGTGCGATTCCACCTCGCCCCACGTCCGCGTGCCCTCGTCCTTGATTCAAACATTGCGGACCGGGTCGCCTAGCCGGTTCCCCACATCTCCCGCTCCTCTCGCCCACAAACTCAAGGGGATTTCGCCCCACACCGCCACAGCCGCTGTCCACAATATCGCAAAAATTCGGCCGCCTCGGCCATGATCTCGAGCCCCCATGCCTATTTAAACCCTCCTCGTGCTCCTCCGCTTCTTTTCCCTCAAACGCAAAAGCTCCCAGTGCCCTCTAGTCTCGCCGCGCCGTGATCCTGAAGCACCGCCACTTTCCGCTGTCTCCAGCAGCTCGCCGTCACCACTGTTCCCACTGCTAGGTCCCGCTCTTGCCTCCTTTGGCATCGCCGTGTGCCAGGGAACTTAGGCCGCCACCCCCACAGGTCCCTACGCCGCTGAGTCCCTCTTCCGCCGTCATCCCCTTCAGTGAGTGCCACCACCGGCCTTCGCCGCTGAATTCTGCCAATTCGTTCAATCATTTCCTCTCCTAACCCACTCTACACCATCGCCAGAGCCTCCCAGACCTCGTCCATGCCTCCGTCACCACTTTGCGCCGCCAGAATCCCGTCGGCATCGTCGTCCCGAAGCACCCTGCCGTTAACTCCATCCCGTCGCCGTTCGCCATCCTCTAGTCATCGCGAGCACTCGGTGAGGACCCCCTTCGGTTCCCGCTTCTCCTCTGCCACTCGCCGCTGCTCTCCGGGCACCGGATGGTCGCCGTTGGCGACCATCGGGCCGCTCGCCTCGCCGTGGCTCGACAGCGCCGACGGGGCCGAGCGCCGTTTGTCCTGAGCTGTCCGATCAGCCCCGGCAGACCAGGGCCGTCTGCATGGCGCTGCTAAGGGCACCCACTTTGTTGCCACGTCGGCACCACCTCAGCATCGTATCGGCCCATCTGTCCGCCATGGCTGCCACGTCGGCAGCCACGTGGCATGGTCGCGCCGGGCTGCGGTGGACCGCATCCACCGTGCGCCGCTGACCCATGGGTCCCGCCTGTCGGCGTCGGTTCCTGAGTCGGCTGACGCCATAAACCCTAATTAACACGCTATAATTCATTTAGGATTTAACTTTGCATAGTAAAAACATAGTAAAACTTTGAAAATTCATAACTAATTCATACGAGCTTCGATTAATTCCATTCAAATTTTGTTAAATCTAGAAAAATGTCAAGAATCCATTAAAAATAGTTTTAGCTCATGTTTCAGTACTCTTATGTACTATTTTTATTTGTTTGTGCTTTGATTGTTATAGAACCCGATGTTTCTGACCCTCCTGTGCACTACGAAGTGGTCGCAGAGTTTGCAGAGCCAGAGCATGGTAAGTTACATCATTTTTGTTGATCATATTATGCCTAATTTATGAAAATTATTTGTTTTAAATAAATAAATGTGCATGTTTTCATTATTTCATGTGGGAAGGTTTTTAACCTATGTATATAGTTTGACGACCAGTTTTGATAAATCCTTTATTCCTTCGTAGACTGGGTAACAATATGTTATGAAATATTCCTAGGATGCTTAGCCATGCTTAGAATAAACTAGCTCACCCTGGGGTTTAATTATTCGTTATCATCTTTATGGTTCGACTTTGGGTTGAAATAATGGAACTTATGTCATGGATAATAGTTTAACTAAAATATGACCCTAATGGCTGGCCATGGGTGCATGGTTTTGCTGGTCGCACTCATGGCAGTTAAGGACCGGTTCGCAACAACCCCATGAGTATTTATTCGTACATACCACAAGCCAGCGTGGGCAACGGTTGGGCTTGTAGCGTAGCTTCTCCCTCTCCTAGGCATTGTGGTGAGAATGGGCGTGATGGAGTTGGGTTGGCTTGGAGTCAGGTTGATCTGCTTCTAGATCTATTGTGAAACAATGGGGGTAGCCTAGTTGATATGGTGTGCCCTGTCGGCAGGTGCAACCCCAGTGTGGTGTGGATGGTTGGGGAGGAGTTGCGTGAACGGTCCTGTCATAGCCTCTCGTGGGGTGTCGTGGTGACACGCCGGCACACGGGAACGTGTGTGGGGCTATGTCTTGTGGGTACAGTTATACACCTCTGGCCAGAGTTAAAAACTATTTGAATAGCCGTGCCCACGGTTATGGGCGTTTGGTCAAGACTCACCGTGATTAGTCTCACCTTAATATATTGACTTAAAATGTGCTGTAAGGATGGGATGGTTGGTTGGGCCTGGTCAATGTGGTGTAACATTGATCAGAGATGATTTAATACTGCTTAATTCTATAACCTTTTACTCGTTTGCGAACTACTACTATTTGCTATTGCTTTTATGCAAATGAACCCGAAGCCTATCTTTGTATCTCCTGCATTATGCATATTTGCGGGTATGGCTTATTGAGTATTGTGGGTGGTACTCAGTTTTGCTCCCTTTCCCCTCTCAGAGACGGAGTTCTTCTCCGACGAGGATCGTCAGGAGGAGTAGGCTGGATCCACCATCAAGCTGCCTGTGGAGTGGAAGCCTCTGTGCGGCTTAGTTGTTTATAGGTTTATTTATCTTTTTTCGCTGTATTTATATAAGACAATTTTATTTTGTTTGTAAGACGTACTCTCTATGGCAACTTGGTATTTGTGTACCCTAGATTTCTTGGACAGGGATTTAATACACATGAATGTTCAGAATTCTGGTTGAGAATTTCTAGGTGTTACAATTGCTCGCATAAGTAGCAACGAATTTGTTATTCAGTGCATCCCATAACTCATTAGCATCTGTCATGTGCATATATACCTCGACCAGACGATCACTAAGAACGCTAAAAATGCATCTGACAAAGATAATTGTGGCTTCCTCAAATTCCTTCTACTGTTCAGTAGTAAGAACTCTTTCAGGTCTGCTAGTACTAACCCAGAATACTTTCATAGTCGTCAGCCATAGAGTGACCTTAAACTGCCATCTCTTGAAGTGCACACCGGTGAACTTATCCGATCTCAGTGCATCGGCAAATCCAACCATAGTAAAATCATAGTGCCTAGAATTTTTGGATTGTTGAAAAAATAAGCACATGTAGATTTAATTTATTCCATAAATAAATCATGACATTAACCGCATAAGCTAGCAGAATCATCTCACATAATCTAGACATGTATACAACAGAAGAGTACATGAATAGATCGAACACGTAAAATATGATGAATACATACCGACGATTCTGTTCATGAGGAGGGCTTGGAGCAGTAGCACACACCACAATCGGAATGTTTGTGGCCGCGCCTTTTTGGTGGGAGATCTTGCCATGAGAAAAATTCAGACCACCAAAGATAGGCATAAATTATCTCCCTTTTGGGAGGGGCTGTTCATTATCATGGAGGTGACACGTCCAGACGCCTACCGACTGAAGACAGAAGACGGCGTCCTAATCAACAACTCATGGAACATAGAACAGCTACGTCCTTTCTATACCAGAGTTTTGTACTCCTTTTGTACATATAAATAATGTTAGTTACTCTGACTCACTACGTCGCTTGTTCCAACCGAGTAGTGAGTCGGGGGCTACATGTTAATACATGTCTGTTGTCGTTAATAAAGTCTGAGCTTGTTTTGTCTAAGCCATGAAGCTTTACAACAACTAAGCCAAGTTTTCCCGAGTATAATCCTGAGAGGTTAATGATTTTTATTAAGTTAATCTCAATTCACTCGGCGTAAACTATCTAGTTGGGTAAAGCTAATGATGGCTCAGAAGTAGCAAGTACTCAGCAATACTTAATGATAAACAGCAAAAATATTTACTATAGTCACATATTGTTTTTGGTGAACACCAACTACATAAATGTTTTTGCCTACATCAACAGATCCTTGGCTATAGCTTCTGCATTTGCCCTAACCTGGCTGATCAGCTCCAAGCCCTGCTTCGGAGTAGTCCCTTCGGCAAAGCTTTCACCAACAACCTCAATATCTACCTGGGGCTAGAGAGACTTGGTCATAGCCAGGGCCTGGGCAATCCCGACAACGACGCACTCATCCGAGTACTTCTTTAATTACTCTGGAGCTTCCTCGAGGCGTTTCGCTACTTGAGCGATTGAGCTGGAGCTGGATCTGGCCTGGTGCGGCTGCATGATGTCAAGCAAGGCCTGGTATGCCTGACTGGGTCAAGCATGCAGTCAGACGAGTGACTTACTCTCGGCATCCACTTTTGACTTAGCCTTCTCGAGCTCTTTCAATTCCTTCTTCAGGCGCTCGATCTCTTGGGACTAGGCACTGAGATTGGACTCGAGGACTATAGCAAGAAGACATTCAAGACTTAATAATGCTAGAAGATTTACTCAAGTTCACTCGGGCAAAAGGGAATCTTACATCTGATTGTCCTAGCCTGGGTAGAGTTTTTATCCCTGAGCTTATCCACCAACCCCCTCAACCACTCCTCCCTCTCCTTGCTAGATCTCTCTAGGTTTTCCTTAGCGTTCCAGAGCTGTTGGAGTTGAATGAGCTAAGGGGCGAGTTTGGTCAGGACTTTGCCCATCTTCTCTGATTGATTGACCATCTTCTGCTCAAGAAGTATCGAAGTTAAGCAAAAAAACAACAAGGACGCAAAACTCTAGGGGAATCGCCAATCAGCAAACACAGCAAGAGTAACCGTGTGCCTAGATCCCCTTCGACGCAGCGATGGTGGCGTACATCAGGTTCACTCTTTCTCTCTGGGCTGCCTGCTCATCATGCTCGAAGCTTTCCGCTTCCCCCTCTGGAGTAACCCAATAAAATGTCCAGGGAAAGTTCTGCAGGGGAGCTTTAAGTCTGGGGAGATTGCCCTCATCAGAAGATGACAACAGCGAAGGTGATGGAATCCTGGGTCTTGGCTCGACTGGCAGCATGGCCTCTTGGACGGGCTCAGGGACTAGGGCTTCAATCGTGACATCCTGGCTGGTTGGCACTTGTGGCTCGACTAGTGGGATCACTTCGGCTTCAGGGGCTGGGGTGATCTCCAGCTCGGCCTGCGGCGTAGCTGTTTCGGGCTCAGCTGGGGTAGGATCTGCCACAATGGTTGGTGGCGCTGCCCCCTTGGGGTCAGCATCACTCGGCTTCCTGTAGAAAACATACAACCTTCAAGATATTGCAAGAATGTTCAAGTCTCTTTGAAGATTAAAGATTTTCATACCTCTTGGAAGTTTTAAATTTCTACCACGGAGCGCTAGGGGGCGGAGGAGGTTGGCGAGGGGCTGGACAGCCTGCTCGGCGGCGAAGAATTGCTAGCTATTGGGCTTATTGGCGTGGCGGTCGGCAGAGGTGAGCTTGGCCCAGTCAGTGCTATGCAGGACGCGGCAAACTGGGGGGTGGCGGCACTCGGCGGTGCTGTCTGGGGGCTGGAAGGCCTAGGGGCAGTGCTGCTGGTGTCCCTGATTCTCAAGCTCCCAGGTGCCTTACTCGGCACATCCTTCTTTTGCCTTGGTCAGTTGCTGGTCTTTTCCCAGCCCTTTTGGGGCTAGGTTGGGCGGCAGAAGGGCTGGCTAGGTGTTTCCTGGATCCCACAGCCAACTGGTCTTGGGAATCAGAATCAAATTCTTCACAGTCCTACAGATATTTGGATATTATCTATTACACATAGCAGAGCTGGACAACCTTCATGGCATTCATCACAGATGGATATCAAATTCACAGCAACATAGCAAGTTACCTTTGGTCGGGTCCTACCCTTGTAGTATGTCTTGGGGGCTGGTTCCTCGTCTTCGGTCTCCACAACTCCATTGACAAAGAAGCCCAACAAAGTGTCAGTAACTTTGTTCCTGTCAACGAAGTCGGGATATTCCCAGCTCAGATTGTTTTTGCCCTGTTAGTCGAATCCAAAGTGGCTTTTGGCCTTCAATGGTCAGGTTCGATGGTTCAGAAAACACCTTGCCACCCAGGAACTAGTCAACCCTTTCCCCTTTAGCAGATCAATCTTTTCCAGCAACTAGAAGACCTGCCCCATTTCCTCGTGTGATGGCATAGAGGACTAGCTCTCCAGGACAGTTGGAGGATTGCAGGAGAGAGGGTTCCAGATTCAAGCAGTAGAAGCACTCTCGGTGCCACCCCTTGAGAGAAGTTTTTAGGGGGACGTGTTAGTGATATGCCCTAGAGGCAACATGGAGATGTTATATATATATATATATATATATATATATATATATATATATATATATATATATATATATATATATGTATATATCACATGCTATGTTTATAATGTATTGATTGATTCCTTGAAATAGACATTATCATTATTGATCAATAAGTACGTAACTTATTCATGAGACTCTTAATGTCAAATGTTGCTATTTCTAAATGATCCTCGATCGTATATCATATGAGGAACAAATATGATTCTAACATCAGCATATGTATTGATTGATGATCATGTCTCATGGATCATAGTATGGAGATACCAAATCGATAATATGGACATATGTTAGTGAACATATGTTGGATAGACCCACCATGAGATACTGCAGAGATTTCATGTGTCATCAGTTAGTCTCAAGTAGTGTTTATGTAGAATCCTTAGACTTGAGATCATCATGGTTCCCAACATACGTAGTAGCTTATTTTGGGACTACTAAACACTACTCCGTAACTGGGTAGTCATTAAAGTAGTCTTCGGGTTTGCTATGAAACATGTAGTGGGATATGAATGATCAAGATAGAATTTGCCCCTCCTTATGGAGAGATATCTCTAGGCCCCTCGATGTAATGGATTATGGAAGTGCATGGCCATGCTACGGTGATGGAGGTGTCAATCACAAGTTTGTAATCCATCATAGGATCAAAAGAGTGATTGAGCTATTAAGAGGATGACACAAGTCTCGCCTTGAGCTCAATCGATATCGTGAGGCAAAGGGATTTGTACATGAGGACATTACAGGTTTAGCCGATATGATCTTTACGTATATTTTGGGGTTAATATGCCTTGCTAGAGGCCGCTATTAACAGGGTGACTAGAAAGGCGTTTCCGGGTCACGACAAAATGTACGTGAACCTATAGGGTCGCACGCTTAACGGGTTAGAACACTTATTCAAATGTGATTCGAATATGGGCTCGATTCGGATAGAGATCCGAGTAGACTCTTACTGGACCTCGATCCACGAGACCCGAGTGAGGAGGTCTATATATAGGGAGGCGAGGGGCCGAGGAGATTCACGTTTTCTGTTGACCTTGAGCTAAACCCTAGCCGCCACCTCCCGAGCCAAACCCTAGCCCCTCACGAGTGCTAGTGCACTCGCAATCAGCGTTCCAGCTCCGAACGTGTGAATACCGGTAGAGGCGCTGCTCGTTGCGGCGTTGATCAGCTGGAGATCAACTACTTCCACTACTACCTCGACACGCGCGTGGTTGGACCGGCTTCTCCAACCCTTTTTCCGCTACACTGTGCGTCTAGTGGTAACGATCCATGATCCCTCTCTCGCATGATGTCCTGGTGTGCGCGGTAGAAAAGTTTTGTTTTCTCCTGTCGTAGCATACACGTACTCATTCAGTGGTATCAGAGCCATCTTGCGTAGTTTGCGATCTGAATCATCACATATGTTGATATGCGGGAGTAGTAGATTAGATCTTTTGCAGTCTAGATTAGTCGGTTCATGTGATGGATCGATGAAGGCACGGGTTGATAAGATCAATCCATGAATAGGAGTTAGATGAGGCACGGATCATAAGACTACTAGCACCCTGGAGATTGTCTCGGATCGGCATAAGGTGGTTATGCTGAATGCTAGTAGGTTATAGATCTGATAAGCCCTGGGCCAGTGGAAAACCTAGCGCCCTGGAGATTGTCTCGGATCGGCATAAGGTGGTTATGCCGAATGCTAGTGATAGCCCTGGGCTAGTGGAAAAACTAGAGTCCTGGAGATTGTCTCGGATTGGCATAAGGTGGTTACGCCGAATAGCTTTTCACAGCGATTTCATAGATTGGATCTGTGAACCCTGCGAACCCCCTTGTATAGCGTCATAGGTTCACATCGTTAGGTAGAATGTGATTCTACGTCTAACTTGTTTTTGCAGAGAATGATGTGAATTAGTATGGCCATATAGCTTATTTAGAATGTATGAGATATATATGATGCATGTAACATTCGTTCATGACCTGCGTGTCATGATTTTTCAGCTTTTGTTAGCTGTCTTAATTGTATTTAACGACCTGCGTGTCGACCTTAATGCTTGAATCCATCCTTGTAATCTTTAATTGCTAGCTATTATAGGTAGTAGCCTAGACTTGAGGTTACAAGTTTTCAAGCATGATGACCCAAAGCAGAGATGTGGAGGATGAAGATCATCTACACGTACATGGAGATGGGGATCACCATCCTTTTGGGCCATACTAATTCTATCTTACTCTTATGCCATTATATATGTGATATGTTGCTATGGTAGGATAGAGTCCCTCATGATAAAAATTAGGTGTTTATGTCCTTCCATATGTTACACCAAAAGATAATGATCATCATATTGTAGGCCTACCAAAGTAGGATGCAGTTGGTTATTGTAGGCCTACCAAAGTAGGATGCAGTTGGTTATCATCATTATTTAGGGTAGATGTCGGACATCTACATGTGAAAGCATTTGGTTTACTTAACAAGGTCATCAGAACAGTTTTGGATCTTAGGGCATAGGTTGGGGCCGGGGCATAGTGATACCACCCAACAAGCAAGAGTCACATAGAGTTGTGATTAGCAAGGTGTTGCTTACCCATGTCACTAGTTTTCTAGCCATGATGCCAAAGCTCACTAGGAATTAGTGAAATGGGGATCTTGACCCACTATGTAACTTAGAGGAAGTTTTGTTGCAAAACACATAGTGGGAGTCTTTTGTTAAATAGTTTAATAAAAGATGAATATAAACATAGTGCTAAACTTTGCATATTCTTATGTTGTAGATCATGTTAGCTAACGCAGCATCCAGTTCTTTTAATTTGCGATCTGTTCTTGAGAAAGAAAAACTCAATGGAACGAATTTTATGGATTGGTATTGCAACTTGAGAATTGTTCTCAAGCAAGAGCGCAAGGAGTATGTCCTTGCGACTTCTTTTCCCGAGAACATGCCTACAAATGCTTCTGTGGCTGCACGGAGAGCTTATGAGAAGCACACGAACGATTCCCTTGATGTGAGCTGTCTCATGCTTGCCACAATGTCCTCTGAGCTTCAGAAGCAATATAAGAACACAAATGCTTACAATATCATTGTGGGGTTGCGTGGTATGTTTGAGAACCAAGCAAGGGCTGAAAGGTTTAACACTTCAAAGTCCTTGTTTGCGTGCAGGCTTACGGAAGGGAATCCCATCAGCCCTCATGTGATTAAGATGATTGGCTACATTGAGAGTCTAGAAAAGCTTGGTTTTCCCCTTAGCCAAGAGTTGGCTACTGATTGATTCCCAGTCCTCTTTACTGAGTTTTGAGCATTCATACTGAACTATCACATGAAACACATGGCAAGACCTTGGCTGAAGTCTTGCATGGGATGCTTAAAACTGCCAAGAAAACCATTAAGAAAAGCACAGTCATGTGATGATGATGCAAAAAGGAAAGGGCAAGCCCAATGTCAAAAAATACGCGGTCAAGAGAAAGTTAACTCCGATGAGATCGCGAGCAGAACTAAAGGCCAAGCAAGACAAGAAGGGAGCTGCTCCTGATGCAGTTTGCTTTTACTGCAGAAATCAAGACATTGGAGAGGACTACCCAAAGTACTTGGAGGATCTCAAGAAGAAGGGAAGCTGCAACTTTCCACTTCAGGTATAAATGTTAGAGGATCAATCTTGCTATTCAATCTACTGATTTTTTGGGTATTTGATTACAGATCAGTTGCTCACATATGCAAATTGTTGTAGGGGCAAACAAGAGTAGAAGTTCGAAGAAGGATGAACGAAGTGGATTTTCGCGGTTGGCAATGGAGCAAGACGTTGCTGCGGGTAGCTGTTGCACCTATGCACATTTCTCTTTACCTTTAGGATTAGTTTTGAAATTGAATAATTGTTATTGTGGTTCCATCTTTTCCAAGAACGTTATTTCTGCTTCATATTTGCAAGCAGAAGGTTATGACTTTAGATCTGTGGACAATGGTGTTCTTTATTTTAAAGATCTGTTTATTTGTCATACTCCTATTGTGAATGGGTTATACGTTCTAAATCTTGAAGGGACACTGGTCTATAACATTATTACAAAGAGGTAACGTCCTAATGATTGAAATCACTTTATCTAGCATTGTCACTTGGGTCACATAAATGAGAAACGCATGGGAGAGCTCCATAGAGATGGACTTTGCTACACTCATTTGATTTGAATCATTGAAAACATGTGACCCTCTTGGGGGTTTACTTGGTAAATGACAGGGCACCTTTCCACGGTCAAGGTGAAAGTGCAAGTGATTATTGGCACTCATGGACATACTGATGTATGTAGACCAATGAGCTCAACAGCCAGAGGTGGTTTTTAGTACTTTCATAACTTTTACTAATGACTTCAGTAGATATGGGTTAATGTGTCTAATGAAACATAAGTCTGAATCCTTTGAAAAGTTCAAGGAATTCCAAATGAAGTACAAAATTATTTAGGTACACAATCAAGTTTCTACGATCTGATCGTGGGAGGGAGTATTTTAGCCATAAGTTTGGCAATCATCTGAATGGAGGGATTGTGGAATTGTTTGACAGTTGACTCCACTGGAGCACCTAGTACGAATGGGTATTTGAACGGAGAAATCGCACCTTATTAGATATGGTGCGATCCATGAATGAGCCAAAGTGATCTTCCATTGTCCTTTTGGGGATACACTCTTGAAAGCAGTCGCATTCACACTATCAGAGTTCATAAAGTCAGTAGAAAAAGTACCATATGAGATGTGGACAGAACAACGTCCAAGCTTGTCTTTCCTTAAGATTTGGGGATGTGAGGCTTATGTAAAACGTTTGCAATCTATAAGCTCACTCATAAGTCCTGACAAATGCTTCTTTATCGGGTATCCTAAGAAAACAAAGGATATTACTTCTATAATCAACAATGAAGGCCAACGTGCTTGTCGCCGACATGGTGTTCTTCTTAGAGAAAGAGTTTCTCTCAAGGGATTAGTGGGAGAACGGTGCAACTCGAAGAAAAATCGAGAAACACCTGAAATGTTTCAGCTCTACAGAACCACAGCAGGATGAACAAAGTGTTGAAGACCTGTTGTAGACACACCGGCACCACGAGGTTCAGAGGTACGCCGTACACCTGAGAGGTAACATTGTTCTTGACTACTCAACAAAGGACATATTGTTGTTAGACAATGACTGAGCCTAAGACCTATGAGGGCGATGGTAGGACCAGACTCTGAGAAATGGCTTGAAGCCATGAGATCCGAAATTGAATCCATGCATGTAATCAAGTTTGGAACTTGGTTGATCCACCTGATTGGTGTTAAAACCATGAGTGCAAATGGGTTTTCAAGAAAAAGATAGACATGGATGGAAATTTCACATCTATAAGGCACGACTTGGTGGCCAAAGGTTTCAAACAAATTCAAGGTGTTGATTATGATGAAACTTTTTCGTCCGTCGCAATGCTAAAGTCTATTTGGATCATTTTAGCGATTGCTGCATATTTTGACTATGAAATATGGCAAATGGATGTCAAAACAGCTTTCCTTAAATGGAAATCTGAGTGAGGTGTATACATGACACAGCCCACAGGTTTTGTCGATCCACAATCAGCTGGAAAGATATGCAAGCTGTAAAGATCCATTTATGGATTAAAGCAGGCGTCTTGGAGTTGGAATATTCGTTTTGATGAAGTGATCAAAGGGTTTGTATTCATCAAGAATGAAGAAGAGCCTTGTGTTTATAAAAAGGCTAGTGGGAGCGCACTTGTATTTCTGATCTTATATGTGGACGACATATTACTGATCGGAAATAACATTCCTATGCTCGAATCTGTTAAGTCTTCATTGAAAAATAGTTTCTCTATGAAAGACTTAGGAGAGGCGGCATACATTCTGGACATCAAGATCTATAGAGATAGATCAAGAAGACTAATTGGATTATGTCAAGATACATACATTGATAAGGTGTTGAAAAGGTTCAATATGCAGGACTCTAAGAAAGGTTTCCTACCTATGTCACATGGTATAAATCTTAGCAAGAGTCAGTGTCCTAGTACACCTGATGAGCGGGATAAGATGAATGTGATCCCATATGCTTCAGGCATTAGGTCCATTACGTATAGCATGCTTTGTACACGTCCAGATGTTTCGTATGCTTTAAGTGCTATGAGTAGACACCAATCAGATCTAGGTGAAGGTCACTGGATTGCTGTAAAGAACATCTTGAAGTACTTGAGAAGAACTAAAGATGTGTTCCTTGTCTATGGAGGTGAAGAAGAGCTTGTTGTAAATGGTTACACTGATGCTAGCTTCTAAACTGACAAAGACGATTTCAGATCGCAATCTGGATTTGTGTTCTGTCTAAATGGCGGTGCAGTGAGCTGGAATAGTTCCAAGCAGGAGACGGTTGCTGATTCTACAATGGAAACCGAGTACATTGCAGCTTCTGAAGCTGCTAAAGAAGCTGTTTGGATCAAGAAATTTGTTTCCAAGCTTGGTGTGATGACTAGTGCCTTTAGTCCAATGGACCTCTACTGTGATAATAGTGGGGCTATTGCGCAAGCCAAGGAGCCTAGATCTCACTAGAAGTCCAAGCACATTTTACGGCGTTTTCATCTCATCTGCGAGATAGTGGAGAGAGGCGATCTAAAGATATGCAAAGTACAAACGGATTTGAATATTGCAGATCCGTTGACAAAGCCGCTTCCCCAGCCAAAGCATGAGGCTCACATTAGGGCAATGGGTATTAGATATCTACATGGTTGACTCTAGTGCAAGTGGGAGACTGTTAGTAATATGCCCTAGAGGCAACATGGAGATGTTATAGATATATCACATGCTATGTTTATAATGTATTGATTAATTCCTTGAAATAGACATATCATTATTGATCAATGAGTATGTGACTTATTCATGAGACTCTTAATGTCAAATGTTGCTATTTCTAAATGATCCCTGATCGTATATCATATGAGGAACAAATATGATTCTAACATCAGCATATGTATTGATTGATGATCATGTCTCATGGATCATGGTATGGAGATACCAAATTGATAATATGGACATATGTTAGTGAACATATGTTGGATAGACCGTCATGAGATACTTACAGAGATTTATGTGTCATCAGTTATTCTCAAGTAGTGTTTATGTAGAATCCTTAGACTTGTGATCATCATGGTTCCCAACATACGTAGTAGCTTATTTTAGGACTACTAAACACTACTCCGTAACTGGATAGTCATTAAAGTAGTCTTCGGATTTGCTATGAAACATGTAGTGGGATATGAATGATCAAGATAGAATTTGCCCCTCCTTATGGAGAGATATCTCTAGGCCCCTCGATGTAATGGATTATGGAAGTGCATGGCCATGCTACGGTGATTGAGGTGTCAATCACAAGTTTGTAATCCATCACAGGATCGAGAGAGTGATTGAGCTATTAAGAGGATGACACAAGTCTCGCCTTGAGCTCAATCGATATCGTGAGGCCAAGGGATTTGTACATGAGGACATTACAGGTTCAGCCGATATGATCTTTACGTATATTTTGGGGTTAATATGCCTTGCTAGAGGCCGCTATTAACAGGGTGACCAGAAAGGCGTTTCCGGGTCACGACAAAATATACGTGAACCTATAGGGTCGCATGCTTAACGGATTGGAACACTTATTCGAATGTGATTCAAATATGGGCTCGATTCGGATTGAGATCCGAGTAGACTCTTGCTGGGCCTCAGTCCACGAGGCCCGAGTGAGGAGGTCTATATATAGGGAGGAGAGGGGCCGAGGAGATTCACGTTTTCTGTTGACCTCAAGCTAAACCCTAGCCGCTACCTCCTGAGCCAAACCCTAGCCACTCACGAGTGCTAGTACACTCGCAATCGGCGTTCCAGCCCCGAACGTGTGGATACCGGTAGAGGTGCTGCTCATTGTGGCGTTGATCGGCCAGAGATCGACTACTTCCACTACTACCTTGACATGCGCGTGGTTGGACCGGCTTCTCCAACCCTTCTTCCGCTGCACTGCCCGTCTAGTGGTAACGATCCATGATCCCTATCTTGCATGATGTACTGGTGTGCGTGGTAGAAAAGTTTTGTTTTCTGCTGTCGTAGCATACGCGTACTGCTTCAGGACATGGAGATAGGCCCTCTTCATCTCATTCTTGAGCTGCCCCCCCCCCCCCCCGCTCGCCGCCGCGATGGTTTGGATTTTGGATTTGGAAGGCTGGGCTTAATGTGGAAGAGGTATCTGAAGAGATTGAAGTGCGGTTAACCCCCAGAAAAGCTTCACAAAGAGTGGCAAAGATAGAAATTTGAATAATAGAGTTGGGATTAAGGTTCACCAGTTCGATTTGGTAGAAAACAAGGAGGTGGCGGAGAAAATCCGAGGATGGAAGAGCCAAACTGCGATCAAAGAATGAAGTGAAAACCATGGTTTCACCCGAATTTAGAGCAGGGATGGACTCACCGTCAGCTGGACGCCAGTTGATGATCTCTTACTATTGAAGAATCATTCTCTTCTCTAAAAGCCGCAGCTTCACCGTGCCGCAATCCGACACCAGCCAAACTCCGGAAGACATATTGGGGGGTCTCGAAGGGGGCCCTCGGCATTGCTGGAGAAGAGGAATTGGGTGGAGAAGCTTTAGGGCACTGGGAATCGACGCTGGGAGGCGGATCTCAGTGGGTCTTAAGCTGGGAGCGCGAGTAGCAGTGAACCCTAGCAAGGTGGAGGGGCAAAATTTGGGCGCAGTTTTGGGAGACGAAGGGATTCGGCGGATTTAGGGAGAAAGAGGAATCTTTTCTCTCTCCCACTGTTTTATAAGGCCTACGCTGGGTTAGTGGGCTTGGGCCGAGTAGCTTGGTAATGGACTATAAGATATGAGTTTCTAAATAGCATGCTCTATTGGGCCGACAATTGGCTGTGTTAAAATCATAGTACAGATGTTATTTTACAGAAACCGATCAGAATAATCAGATATGCTTCATGTTAAGCCTAATTGCTAGACACATGTGTTCAGATATCTGAATTATCGACATGTATTGAGAATATATCCTTATAAGGATCAATGGCTGGTCTTCATTAAAATTAAGGATGTAGGTATCTCTTAAGTACACCTCACCACATATTAGGTAAAAATCCATGAACTGGTACTTGGCTTACATGCTTAGCCAAAATTGCCTTGAGCAAAAATATCTCCAACTAACATGATGCTGAAGAGTCTAATTTCTAAGAAATATACCACTCGGGAAAAACTTAAAAGTTAAAAATCTTTGACTTTATATTTAATTGTTTCACAATTAAGCACAAAGTCGGGGGCTACACCTAATAGATGCGCCTACTCGGTGTACGCTATTCATATTTTTCTATGAAGCTCTTCATAGCCTCGTTACCGGCTGATATGAAGCGGGACTTGGAGAAGAGGTACTCGGGTACTCAAGAGCAAGGTACTCGGGAAATCTTCACCAAGGAGGATGAGCACTTAGCACTATCTGTGACTCAACGATGAAGGTCTCAGGGGCTACTGTGGAGGCTATAGGCCCCGGGTACCTCATGAGGAGCTTTCTGGCCACTCGGACAGAGAATAGGCTCAATCCTGTAATTAAGGATGCAACAGGACTCGATGAATATTATTTTGTACGATAAGGAAAGGATATAGTGCTAGTTGAGTACGTTGTATTCCTAGAAGGAAATCCCTTAGTCAAGTCCAACTGAAATTCCTACCTTGTAATCTTGTCTCCTCGATATATATATATATATATATATATATATATATATATATATATATATATATATATATATATATATATATATATATATATATATATATATATATATATATATATATATATATATATATATATAAGGGGAGGCGAGGAGCCCCCTTGAACAAGAGAAGAACATCATACATAATCTCACCAGAGAAACCTCAAAGGTAATACACAACAGCTAAAAGTAGGGTATTACCTCACCTCGAGGCTCTGAACTAGGATAAATTGTCTCGTGTTCCTTTACAGTCCATCAAATTTAAGTCTCACGAATAGCCCTATATTATTATTGCTGATATAAAATATCGACAACTATCTTTTTTCGTGACTCTTTTGAAACTGATTGTTCCATCTTAATCGTCCATGAGATGAACACGGTTGATTATTTAAAATCAGTTGCTATGGTGTTGGCAATTCTTATGCCCAACTGAAAAGATCCACAAGCGTACAGATACCGCAGTAACTTTTACCCAACAGTATTCCAGAGTATCGAATATATGAGAAACGAGAAGTGCATTTTTCCTAACCAATCATTCGGGATTTTGAAGTTTCAGAAAGAAGGTAAGAGATAAATTTGGATAGAGAGGATCATTTGATCCAGGATCTCAGTAACTCGTTAATTACCAAGTTTTTGACTTACCCTTACTCGCTAATGATTGACAAGCATGCTCTGGTCTGACTCAACCATTTATTTCTAGGTGCTTAATTAGATCAGGTAAATGGAGTACGTGTTAAATATGGACCTGGCGAGGTCACACCGCCAACGAGTGACCACACGCAGCCGCCGCCCGCATCCAACCGTCGTGCCAGCTCCTTTGCGCCACCACCTGCGCGTCCAACTCCATACGCCATTAGCTTCGACTGTCGGGGAGGCGCCGAAGGGGCAAAGTGGAGCCATTGCAGCCTTGGGGAGCAGGAGAAACAGCGGCAAAGGAAGGTGAGGGCATCTGGATCTGCTTGTTGGCACTGGATCCACCATCGCCATGTGTTCCCGCCGGTGACCCAGTGGACGGCATCGGCGGTGTGGCGCCCACCAGGCAGCATGGAATCGCCGAACTAGACGATGCTCCACACCAGCATCGTGGTGATGAACGCCAAAATGTAGGTGTCACGGGATCGGTGGCAAGACAAACAGAGGTGAGGCCAAAGCGATCGCGCTCGCTATGGTCACATGCAACGGTTTACTAACAGCATGGGAGAAACGAGGCAACTGGAATGATATTGAGGGCACTTTGGACATTTAGAGAAAAATAAATTGAGAGAATTGACTGAACCTTGGTGGCAATGGTATTTCTTAGATAAATTGAATTGTATGATGATATTTTTTAGTACTGACGTTCGCCGATGGCAAAACGTAGAATAATATGCTTGTTAATAGCATTTTCTAGATTTTCTCCAGATAATTCCAACGTTGATGTGCAAACCGGCGTGCAAAGAAGAGATGAAGCATATCCTCCAGGATGGATTCATTGTACAACATATAACTAGGCCCATTTTGCACCACAAATTTCCTTATTTTGCAGCATATCTCTTGTATTTAATCTATCCATTAGTAATAACCAGAGAAATACTTTTAGCTTTATTGTGCACTTACTTTTCCATATCATTGTAATAGCAGGAGACGGTTGGTATTGTGTAAAAAACAGAGCATTTTGCTTGACTGGTATTTATTTGAACCCCACTGGTATTGCCATGCATCATTTTGATCATTGAGAGTAGTGTTTCCCATGATATTACACAGCTGTTGCCACTGTTGCATTCCTCGGTTTGACAAGGGCAAATGAAATCTCTGGTTCACATTTTCCTATTGGGAAAACTCCATCACTGTGATATCTTCATGTTTTGTAAAGCTGTAAAGCTTTGGGAAAGCCAATATCCGTTGTTTCTTGTCTCCATTGATCCTTCCAAAAAAGACATGTGTCTCCTCTTCGCACTTGGACAGATGAGATCGTCCGATAAATTGGTGTTAGCCTGAAAACATCCTTCCACCATAAAGAACATTTTTCCTTCTAAGCATGTGGTGGTACTGCAGAGACACAGTAATATTTATTCCAGACGATTCTCACCCATGGTAAATTACTTTTATTAAAGAATTTATCCAGATGCTTCAATAACAAGGATATATTCTGATACTCCAGATTAATAATACCCAGACATCCTTTCATCTTTGGTTTACACACTCAATCCCATTGTAACATACCCAAAATTTTGAGTTTGAAAATTCAACCGTGCCAATGTGTTAAAAGTGGTTTCGAAGGTTCATTTAGTTAATACATGCACAAAGAGGACAAATTAAATTCTTTCATCATTTAAAACAAAACACCCGAGCTTTTACACTAAACACTTCGTAGAGGTTAAATAAAAGAAGTTTGATAAAAACCCAGGAGAGTTACCAGGCTTAAATACAAACTAAAATGAAATGTTGGGTAAATTAGGAGTTAACACCATCGGTCAAATTCAATGTATGTAAGGGAAAATATACATATAGCCACTTTGACCAAGACGAGAATTCAGGACACAGTAGAAGGGGTATCAAGAGTTTCATTCTAATCCTTAGAGTTTCCTTAGCACGGTCGACTCAATCAAATGTTTTAAAATCCAAAATTTTAACTAATGGATGCTACTCGCCACCTCGAAGCCAAACCATCTAGATAAAAACCTTTTGGAATGCATACCATGGCCTTGCGACCTTGTGATGGGATGTACTAATCGATTAAGTTTAGTTAGCTCAAGTCCATAATTCATCTAGCTCGATACCACATTTTAAATTCACTTTAAAAATTCAACTTTAGTATAGTTAACTAGAAGTGAAGCTTCAAAATCCAAAGATGAGGTAAAGAATAGTGTATGCTTGATCTTGTGTGCCTCGTAATGCCTTGTTGTGTTCTTAAGAATTTTCTTGCATAGGATGAATGCATTCATATAATAAACATTGGTTAAAATAAAATTCTATTAATTGATCTGCAAACCTAAAAGTGTAGCATATCGAAGCTATATAAGAAAAGTTCATGAAAGAAAAGGTTTAGATAAACAAAACATCATTTCTTGATGTGCATAATTTATTTCTATTGTGTTTGGCTCTTAGATGCATTTTTATAATAGGTTCATATGCATTGGAATAAACAACAGAATATTTTAAAAATCAATGGTGCCATATAAAATCATGGAAATATTCCTAAAATTTGCACACACTACATTTAGTCTACTTTAAATTTCTCTTGATTTTATCACTTCAATTGATACCTCAATTAAACCCCTCAAATCAGCAAAAATCTGGAAAACAGTTAAAATGGATTGCCCACTTCTCACCTACACCAAAATTAAACCATATCACTTTTAACAGTTCCCCTTGGCCATATTGTCTACCAAGATGTATTCTACCACCAGGATTTTTGGCTTATTTTAATTCACAAAGCAAACACATGAAATGATGAGTGCAAAGACCCTAAACATTAGTTAACTGCAGAAAACAGTGTTACACAGCCTCGTTCACAATTTTACCACAGTAAAACTGTAGCTCACCTGGCCTGGCTTCTGGCATATCTGTAAACCACATGTTCCACTACTCACAGTAATTTAGTCACATTTTAAAACAAGGTAGGTGAAATCGATGGTCAAAAACAGCTAGCTGCCACAATTTACATTGTTCGGCACTGCTTTTTTTCAGCCTAAATAAACTGACACGTAAAACAAAAAATATTATTAGTATATGATTAATTAAGTATTTACTATTAAAAACTTAAAAAATAGATCTATTTGTCTTTTAAACTATTTTCATATAAAAAATTTTTATAAAAAATATATCATTTATCGTTTTAGAAAATAAGCGCGCGGTAAAGAAGAAAAAAAAGCTGGACAAATAACCTCTACCTAAGCTTCTCTTCATACCTTTACTACTTTTTAAGTGGGACCCACAGACCCTAAGGCCCACCTGCCAGGCTCAGACACCACCCAAAAACAGCCTGGTGTCGCTTGCATGCGAGGGAACACGCCGGGACACCGCCACCTCGCCATGGACGTGTCAACGCCACCGTCGACCTCATCTCTTTCCCTCAGCATCGTCTCCCGTCCTCCCTCGTTCCATCCAAGCTAGGTCTTCCTCGAGATCGAGCCATTTCAGCCTCTATCTCCCCTGTTCTCTTGTCGGCCGTGGAGAAGACGATATCGTCCACTGCCGACGAGCCGCGGTCGTCTCTGCTTCTCTAACGTTCCCTATCCTTCTCTCCACGTCGGTTCCATTTCCCCTAACCTCACTCCTTTCCATGCAGTGTACGCACGGGAACACGACCTCGCCCACGGAACCTCTGTAGTGCGGCCAGAGCGCCGCCGCCAAGACATCGTCGTCATTTCAGTCGCCACGGTGGTGCTCCGGCCACCCCCTCTCGCCATTGACCTTGCCTCAACCCCAGGACCAAAACGCCCAAGATTTGGGGTCAATCCGTGCCCTGCATCACGAGATCGGCCAACTTCTTCCTCGGCTCCGGTCCTAAGCCATCGTGCGTCGTTGCCGTCAAATTCCGTCGACCCGGTGTGCCCTAGCCAAATTCCCCACTCTCACACCCTCCCTAGAGTTCCCTTGACCCATTGCAAACGTTGATTTGTCGTTTTGTCTTCCAGATCGAGGCATCGCTGTCAACCCGGAGCTTCCTCGGGCTGCCACCATGTCCCTCCACCGCCGCTGCCCTGCCGGGGCTCTCCAGCCTTAGAAAGTCGCTCGTTGAGTTCCCTGGCATCTCGTAGAGACCCATGCATGCATCCTTCTGGCAAATCCGTGCCCGTAGGCTAATGCCCCGGTGCGACCCGACGCCGCCGCCGCTGGTGATGCTCCGGCCATCTCCATGCCATGCATGACTACCTACAGCTTCGCCTCGAGACGCTCTCCAACTTTTGTCTTGATCGCAACCCCATCCGCAGCGTCGTTCGCCACCGACGAGTGCGCGAAGGCCGTCGGCATCGCCTAGCCACTCCTTCCCCTGCCCTGTCTCTATGACAGGTGGGGCCCGCACGTTTAGGAGGTGATTAGGCGCGAGGACTTGATTAGCAAATAAATTAAATCTTGTTAGATCAATTTGTATAAAGACTGATAGGACATGTGGAAGGACTGCGTGATGATTTCCTAAGAACCTAGGGGCTTTAGTGCAAAATTGTGTCAGTGGACCCCATGTAATTTAAAATCTGAATAATTAGAGAAAAAGTTTTAAAACCTTTTCTGTTGAACTGAAAAATGTAATAAATTCAAAAATTCATAGAAAATTTATTATAAATCCAACTAAGTTGAACCAAATATGTTGGAATCACAAAATTATGCTCTTTATTTCTATAAACTAAAATTAGGCATAACCAGTATATAAAACCCTCTAAAAATTGGTACAATATATAAGTACTTTATTTTGTTTATTTAGAGTATAAGAACTTCTATAAAATCGTAGATAATTTGTCTTAGCACCAAATGAGGTGAAACAAATCCCAGTAGATTCACAAAATATTCCTCTTTAATTCTATAGGGTTAAATTTCACAGAACTTAGTCCCAAAATACATGTATGTTAGAATATACGTAAAAATATCATAATATACATATCTAGAACTCGTGAAATTTATATCTCCTAAATAAAAATTGATAAAATGGAAATTTATTCACCATGGTTCATCTAAAATCAGCACCAACCCATTTTCTAGGTTTCACACACATTACAATAAATGGGATATTTAACGTTATTTCATAATTAGGTGTAATTGCGTATAAAAGATTCTAAATACTATATATCTCAAATCACAAACACTGCATTACAATTTATTTCACCATTCTTCATCCAAGATAGTACTCTTTACTGCTGTAAAGAAGAATTTAACAAAACTACCTCCTAAATTGCATGTATAATTAAAGTACACGTATAAATCTTGTATTTGTGTGTATAACTTCTAAAATTCATATCTCCCAAATGAAAGATAATAAAATAGAAATTCGAGCATATTGTAATTTTCGTATTATTTGGTATTTATTCGTTCATACATTAATTGTTTAGAGTACGAGTTCAAGATTGATGAAGGAGTGGGTATAGATGAAGCTCACGTTGATTAAGCCCCTGTACTTTCCAGCTTAAATAAGTTACTTAAATTCTCTTTTTTGTGAGCACGTTTTCCGAACTGCTAAATGGTGCGTTTTTTGTAAAAATTTTCTATATGAAAGTATCTCTAAAAAATCAAATAGATCCATTTTTAAGTTTTTAATAGTTAATACTTAATTAATCACGTGCTAATGATGTTTTTCGTTTTACGTGCGGTTTATAAGCCAGGACAAATAAGCCCCCTTCGAACACCACGTAAGAGTAAGGCAAGTCCTCCCCTCCTCTTTTGACCATATTGAAACCTATGTTTTGGAAAATGAAATGTGTTTGTCGGCGAAGTAGGACAGGGGGTCCCACATGCCCTGGGGACGCGTGGGTCTTCGGCCACGGCAGATCCCCGGGGGGCACCCTTCCACCGGCCCCGGGCTCGTGCCCGGGGCGCAACCGCCTTCGGCCGCCGACGGCCCGGGCTCGTGCCTGGGGCGCGACCGCCGACGGCCCCGGGCACGCCCCCGGGGCATCGTATATATCAGCTCGGCCCCGGGTCCTCTTTGGCCTCGGGCCCGAGCCTTGCCTCCGGGCACTATTCACTGCCTGCCCGGGGCCCACATGTCGGTCCCCGGCAGGCTCTGGACCAACTACTCTGCCACGTGTGGGCGTCTCCCAATGGCCCCCCGTGGACACCCGACAGCTGTCAGAAACCTTTTGACTTCTGAGGGAAGAGTGTGCGCTGAAGTCAAGAAGAGTCAGAGGCCCTTGACTTGGAGGCGTGCGCCATCACGTCTCCCCGCTCCATCACATCCCCACGACTCTACCGCCCGCAGCATACCAGCTCCGGCGTGGGCACGGCAGGCGGGGAGGTGAGCGACGGGACGTTCCTCCAACTCCGGCATGGGCGTCGCAGGCGGAGGGGTGCACAGGAGACCTCACCGGAAAATATCTCCTTCCGCGTACCGGCACTGTGGACTCCCCTCGCCTATAAAGGAGGATCCATGCCGTAGACGAACGCAGGCAGCAAGGCTCCAGTCTTAGACAACACAGAGATCTCCTTCTTCCTTAAGTCCGGCCGCTGCTAGAGCGGCCTAAGCACCTCCGAGCTCCCGGAGTTCTCTTTGTAACCACCATACCACATTCATCCACCTCATAGCATATACACAGGAGTAGGGTGTTACGCTCCGGTGGCCCGAACCTGTATAAATCCCCGTGTCTCCTTGTGCGTGCTGTTCAACGTCTTCTCCGCGTATCCTTCTTCTACACCCTGACGCCGGCTTCGCCTGAGAACTACTCCCCTGGCCGAACCTCAAAGGGGGGTCTCCAGACCTCTCGCCGTCGAGGTTTCATCCTCCGACAGTGTTGTTTATAAAATTTGCATGCGTATTTGTAACTATCGATACTTGAAATGTGGGTAGATGGTAGCTATGACCTATTTGCTGCATAAACCACCTTTGAAACTTGTGGTCCTTGTTGTTTGTAACCTTAGACTTGGTTAGAGTACTTTACTTGTGCTCATTTAGGATTATACATGCTTATATGAATGTCATATGCTTAACCATGCTTAGAAATATATAAATAAATATTATAGTCACATTATAAATGAAAATTTGGTCATTATGTTACTTCTGGACAGAGGTGGATCCTCTAGTTATATGTGAACTAAAATAGAGAGAAACACGTTTTTAAACTTAGGTGGCAGGTGGTGTGCATATAGAGTTAGTTGCACACCAGTAGGGGGAATGTTTTCCCTAGTCAATTAAGGACTGAACTCAATATCATTAACTCTTATTTACAGTACAATCACATATACTAGTATGGGATGGCCTTAGCTCATTAAGTTACTCAATGTTTGGCCTTGCATTTGTTGACACACAACGGTGTAGGCGTCTAAATCTATCAAATACAATGTAATAGTGCCTTGTGGGGAAACAAAAGGTTTGCCGCCACAGCATTAGGTTAAAGTATGAGCCTGCTACCTAATGGCTCTAGGGTTGCTCCTAGGGTTGATTTTCACTTGTTGTCGCTGGTGCAAGGCTAAGTGTTCAGCAATGTAAAGGCTACATTGTGACCTCTAGACCGCATTTAATGTGTAGAGTGTGGTGGTACCGATGGGTACCAAACAAACTAGAGAATTCATATTATATGGGTAAAGTTTTACAAACTCTGTGGAGTCAAAACTAATCGATTAGCCGTGCTCGCGGTCATGAGCAGCATAGTGAAGTGTCTCGAGTATAGACTTATGCTTTTATAAATATGTTTATGAAAATGGAATGTGGAAATGGTGATTTATGGTACTTGTGATGCTTATGATGATGGATTTGGCGACTTGTTTCCATAGAGGGCAACAAGGGAGATATTGTGATATGGTGATGATTAATACTATGATTTACTTATGATCCTGTTTTAAATGCTTTATTAAATACCGTTGCAAATGTATGTGAAATAAAATTTGCTTTATGCTGAAAATGAAACCATAAATAGCCCTCCTTTGATATAGGCTTGCATGTAGTATGTTAGGTTTGGCCTTCTCAGTATATTATTTCGGTAATGTACTGACCCTTGTTTTGTTGTATATTTGTTGTTTTAGTACTTGTTGCACGTGATGAGTTATTTTAGGTTGAAAGCTTTGCGGGAATCGTTGAACTTTAGAACGGTTCTAACTAGGGTATACCCCTAGTCAGTTTGCTTGTGTGGTTGGGTAAACACGCATTCCGCTGAACTCTAACTATTTGGTTGGTCCGTCTATGTATAACTTAGTTGTAAATATCTGTTTAATTATTTGTATCACCTTTTGTTGGATAACACTTGCTCGAGATGAAAGTATGAGGCTAGCAACTTCCTAAAGCCTAAACTGTTAACGTCAAAATTTGGTAAGGCCCTATGTCAGATTCGGTCAAAGGGGAAATTGCAGTCAACTGGCGGAAATTGATCCAGAAGAGACCGATTCCAGGAGGGAGCCGTGAAGACCGCTGTTTGGCAGTTATTTACTGTACCCATTAATTAGGCAAGTGTTTATCTTTAGGAAACCTGACCTCGTGTCCGGTTAGGCCTTGTTAAAGTTTTCTGTTATAATTAGGAAATCATGTACCGTGTCCAATAAGGACTCGTGTAACTCGGGGTATAAATACGTACGCCCGGGGACCTTGTAAATTTTCACTCGATCAGTACAATTTCGGTGCATCGCCACCCTTCCGACGGGATTTTGCTTCTCGAGCCGGGCTGCATCGGTTAGGTCCGAACTCCTGCGAGAGGGTAAGTCTCGTCACCCCGGCTACCTATTGGCTAGGACTTCCTCGGTTAGGTCCGATATTCTAGTCGGTTTATGGTAGTCGGTTTACCACGATATATTTATTTTATCTATGGCTGCATCAGTTCAGTTTGATCTCATAGATTGATTAGGTGTATCACATCATGCGTGCATAGATCGTATCGGCTTACTGGGAGCGGTTTATCATCAGTTTGTGCTGCATCGGTTAGGTCCGACCTACTAAACTGTTAGCGATAAATCGGTCCTGCTAGGTCGATACTTTATGTGCAAGCATCTTATCGGGGAGCATAGCCGGTAAGTTATCATGTTTTAGCATCACGATCGTATCAGATCTATCGGCCTATCGAGATTTCGTTATCATTATCAGTCTGTGCTGCAACGGTTGGGTCCGATCTACTAGACTGAATAATAACATTATTCTTAATAAGCCGATGGATTTTATGCGATGTTGTTATCGGAGTGCTTAGCCGATAAGTTATCCCTTATTAAATATAACCGATTATGCTGCTTGCTTTGTTATACATTTTTGCCTGCATTACTGTTACGATCGGCTAAGAGCTAGCCGATTGGTTTATTCTGCCGATCCGAGTGCGAGCACAAGCAGGTTCCCGGGCACGACCTCAGCCAAGTTCCCGGGCACGACCTCAGGTGAGGACCCGGGCACGAGCATAGGTAAGAACTTGGGCATGGATACGGACAGCGGATGAAGATCCCGGGCGCCGATGTGAGCAAGGGCCCGAGCACGGGCGCGGGCAGTATCTTCGCAGCGATACCAGTAACTTTAAACTATGATCGGCTGAAGTTCCTTTAGTTTATTTTACTCATGCATTCTGCTTGTTTATTTTACCAAGTTTATAGCCGGTTTTTGAGCATCCCTTCGATGATCAGCTAGCACAATACCTGTTTATTATTATGTTATTGCTCTTGCTGTCATTGGCTTTTAGCCGATGTATAAGTGCTACAGTGCGTATCGGCCATCGGCCAATGAGATGAGTCCAAGCCGGCTTCCAGCCGATTGGCTCACGAATTTGACATCTTTTCTCCTTGTCAATTGCAGGGTCAAATTGACTGGCACGCCTACGAACCTCAAGATTTTAGGACCTGCACTGGAGTAAAGCAAATCTCCCAGGCCTTCGCGTGTCTCCCAGACGCCGGACAGCCCCCGGCGGGTTTTCGGCGTCAACACGTTTTTGGCACGCCTGGAGGGACACGAAGTTTCAACGCGAAGTTTCAACAATTAGACCTGCAACATGGCCGGGAAGGAAATCAAAACAGACAACATAATTCCGGTCAGCATGGAAGATTTAACAGAAGAACAAAAACAGCAAATTGAGCAAACTATGGCCAACTTTCAGAAGCTGTGCTTAGAGTCCTTCAACATGACAAGGCAAGGGCCGATTCAAAAATCCCAGTTTCCGAAGCCAGTATTGGTTGGAGAATCGAGCCGTACGCCACCTGAGAGTCCACCGGTAAAACCCTTGCAAGAGATGGTGAATGAAGCAGTTCATCACGCGCTCATCAATCAGTCCGGAATTCTGGTGAACACACTTCATAATCTTATAAAGAAAACGGTGGATGGATCGATTATTCAAGAGCCTACTCGGGGTCCTGTTTTCCTCCCACCAAAAGTTGAATCAAACCAAGTTGCTTACAACGTCAGCAGAGACGTACCAGAAAACCTATTTACACAGAACCAGGCTGGGGGGCAACAGGATATTCCTGCTGGGTACCATCGGTCTGCTTACTATGGAGGATATCAGCAAAATTATCCAGGAGGCGGGGCCGATCCAGGTGCTTACCAGAGGGAATATCATAGACAGAATCGGCAACAAACTCCACCTGTTCAGTACCAACAAGACAACCTGAGGGAAGAAGATCTATCAACTAGGGTTGCTGAAATAGTAAGGGAGCAGTTCGGGATCAAGCCCAAGGAACAAACATTCATGTATCGGCATCCATATCCTGAGTGGTTTGACAGGGTTCCATTACCACACCGATACAGGGTCCCGGATTTCTCTAAGTTCTCAGGGCAGGACAACACGTCTACAATGGAACATGTCAGCCGATTCCTGGCACAGTGCGGGGAGGCATCGGCTGAAGAGGCTCTGAGGGTTAGATTTTTCCCTTTATCACTATCTGGATCGGCTTTTACATGGTTCTCTTCATTACCGCCGAATTCTGTTCGGGAGTAGGCTGATCTAGAAAAACAGTTTCATAAATACTTCTTTGCTGGAATCCACGAGATGAGACTGACAGATTTGACATCGGTTAGGCAACGGCCAGATGAAACAGTACTGGAATACGTTCAGCGATTTCGGGACGTCAGAAACCGATGTTACAGTTTAAACTTGAACGATGGGCATCTGGCCGATCTGGCTTTCCAGGGTCTTTTGGCGCCAATTAAGGAGAGATTTTCGTCACAAGAGTTCGAGTCCCTGGCGCATCTGGTACAGAAAGTATCGGCTCATGAAAGCCGGTTCCAAGAGGCAAAAAAAGATAAATATCAGAGAAGGGTTGCTCAAGTTCAAGTTTATTCATCAAGCTCAGACGATGAGGGATCCGATGCTGAGGTTGGATTGGCGGAGTGGGCCAGGAACAAGAAATCAGTATCGTGCCCATGGGTCAAGGATATCGGCAAGGAGGAGCGGTATGATTTTGATATTAGTAAGGCCGATAAAATCTTTGACTTGCTGTTACAAGAGAAGCAGATACAACTGCCACCAAATCACGTGATTCCATCAGCCGAAGAACTAAAGAAGAAAAGATATTGCAAGTGGCACAATACTATATCGCATCATACTAACGAGTGCAAAGTTTTTTGGCAACAAATTCAGTCGGCCGTCGAACAGGGCAGAATCAAATTCGAAGACAAGAAGCCGATGAAGATCGATGGGCACCCGTTCCCCGTAAACATGGTTTATGCGGGATCATCGTCAAGAGATCAGGCCGATAGAGCGAGACGTCAAAGGTATAAATCAAGGATTACTTCATCGGATATGATAGAAAAATATTCAAGATATGAGGAACAGAGGGATGAACCAGAAAGATATAATCTGCATTGGGACTGCCCGTTCTTCCGGTTCTGCTGGGATCAAGGGATGAGACTGCCATCAGTTGAAAATTGCCCCGAGTGCAACGATACAGGGAATCGGCATGATCAGCAGCAGGGGTTTTCACAGGATCGGTCGCTTGGAAAAAGAGCATCGGTTCATAGCCGATTAGGGCCGATCCATGAAGAGTTCTTTGAAGAGGATGAAGAGGAAGTACGTGAGAAACAAGTCCAGAATCCTCAATGGTGCCCTAGTGGGATATTCACGAAAAATCAGAAGAGAAGGGCACAGCGACTACGACACCGAGAGCAACAGGAAGAACAGAGTCAAGATCAGGAAGAGGCCGATCATCGTCACAAGAGAACTAAACAGGTATGGCGCGTGAAGAGAAAAGACGATGAACCTGATCAATCGGCCCCAGCAAATATGGTGTTCTTTTTACCTCGGGAATATAAAACACTTTCATCAGATGAAGAAGGCGATGAGGAAATTTTCGCTCAACTGACGTTGCAACCCGATTAGGCCATATTTGATAAACCTGAAGAGTCAGAGCATCGGCACCTAAAGCCGTTATATATCAAGGGCTATGTGAATGGGAAGCCGATGACAAAGATGCTGGTTGATGGGGGAGCAGCAGTTAATCTCATGCCTCATGCCACATTCCGGAAATTGGGGAAGACTGCTGAAGATCTAATCAAGACAAATATGGTGCTAAAAGACTTCAGTGGGAATTCATCAGAAGCAAAAGGCGTATTGAACGTGGAGTTGACAGTGGGGAATAAGACATTACCCACCACGTTTTTCGTCATCGACAGAAAGGGGTCGTACAGTTTGCTTCTCGGCAGGGACTGGATTCACGCGAACTGTTGTGTGCCTTCGACAATGCATCAATGTTTGATACAGTGGCAGGGAGATCAAGTCGAAGTGGTCTTAGCAGATCGGTCAACCAACATTGCAATGACCGATCTACCAGTCTAGGAAGCCGATGGTGTTGACTGCCTATCCGAAAAAATATGGGAAGGAGACTACCTTAAGGTCACTAGCCAGGGGATACAGCCGATCCAGCAAGTCGGCTCTGAATTGTTACTCTGATGGGCTTCATTGAAGACTTCGAGGGGAAACTGGGGCAAGGATTTACGTCAGCCGATGAGTTGGAGGAAATTGACATAGGACCAGGAGATAAGCCAAGGCCGACGTACATTAGCAGAAGGTTAAATCCTGAACTTCGAGAAGAATTGATAACACTATTGAAGGAGTATCGGGATTGTTTCGCTTGGGAGTATCATGAGATGCCAGGATTAAGCCGATCAATTGTTGAACATCGGCTGCCCATTAAACCAGGATATCGGCCATTCAAGTAGGCTCCAAGGAGATTCAAGGCAGAGTTATATGAGCCGATCAAAGCAGAGATCACAAGGTTGTATGATGCCAAGTTTATAAGGCCATGCTGATATGCTGAGTGGTTTTCTAATATCGTCCCAGTGGAGAAGAAAAATGGAAAATTGAGGATATGTATTGATTTTCGGGATCTGAATAAAGCTACCCCCAAGGATGAATACCCAATGCCGATAGCAGATTTATTGGTGGATGCAGCCTCAGGCCACAAGATTATCAGCTTCATGGACGGCAATGCAGGATACAATCAGATTTTTATGGCTGAAGAAGATATACATAAGACTGCGTTTCGATGTCCAGGAGCTATCGGCTTGTATGAGTGGGTAGTAATTACTTTTGGATTGAAAAGTGCCGGTGCGACTTATCAAAGAGCGATGAATTATATATTTCATGATCTCATTGGTTTGTTGGTAGAGATTTACATTGATGATGTGGTGGTTAAGTCTAAAAGTGAGGAAAGCCATATAGCTGATCTGCAAAAAGTGCTGGAGAGGGCCAAGAAATACGGGCTAAGGATGAATCCTAATAAATGCGCTTTTGGTGTATCGGCTGGGCAATTTTTGGGTTTTATGGTTCATGAGCGAGGAATTGAAGTTAGTCAGCGAAGCGTCAGAGCCATTAAGACTACAGAGCCACCAAGCAATAAGACAGAGTTGCAATCATTGATCGGCAAGATTAATTTTGTGAGAAGATTTATATCAAATTTGTCAGGGAGGATTGAGTCTTTTACTCCATTATTGAAGTTAAAAGCCGATCAAGAGTTTGTGTGGGGGACGGCGCAGCAGAAGGCATTTGACGAGAGCAAGAATTATCTAAGTTCCCCGCCTATTTTAATTCCGCCGTAGAAAGGAGTGCCGTTCAGGTTGTACTTGTCAGCCGATGAGAGGTCCATCGGGTCTGTTTTAATTCAAGAGTTTGAAGGCAAAGAGCGAGTTGTATTTTATTTGAGCAGAAGACTTATGGATGCTGAGACGAGGTACCCTGCGGTGGAGAAATTGTGCTTGTGTTTATATTTCTCATGTACAAAGTTAAGGCATTATATCCTATCGGCTGAGTGTACAGTAGTTTACCAGGCCGATGTGGTCAAATATATGTTGTCGGCTCCAGTCTTGAAAGGGCGAGTTGGTAAATGGATTTTTGCTTTGACAGAGTTTGACTTGAGATATGAATCGGCTAAAGCAATCAAGGGACAAGCGGTGGCCGATTTCATTGTGCAGCACAGAGGGGCTCACGAAGATTATGTAGAACCGATCCCATGGACTTTGTTTTTTGATGGATTGGTTTGCAAGCATGGATCTAGCATCGGCTTGGTTATTATATCGCCTCGGGGGGCAAGTTTTGAGTTTGCTTTTACAATTAAACCTTATCGGACTAATAATCAACCAGAGTACGAGGCGGTATTAAAAGGTCTACAACTTTTAAAGGAGATCGGAGCCGATGTCGTAGAGATAATTGGCGATTCTTTGTTGGTGGTTAAGCAGATGTCTGGAGAATATGAGTGCAGGGACGATGTTTTGAGGTCATATTATGAAGAGTGTACGGATTTGTTGAAGGATTTCAAGATGGTATCAATAGATCATATTCCCAGGGAGCAGAATTTAGAAGCCAACGATCTTGCACAGATTGCTTTAGGACATCGGCTGAATAGGCAGGTTGAGGTTGAAATAGCCGATATTGATATTCAGAACAAGGCCGATGACTGGAGACAAGAGTTAATTGATTATTTGCAAAATCCGTCGTAATCGGTTTCCTGAAAAATTCAGTATAAAGCTACTAAGTATGTGCTGCTTGATGGGGAACTGTATTATCAGACTTTTGAGGGAGTTCTGCTTAGGTGCCTGAATTTGGAAGAAGTCAAAGTGGTTATGTGTGAAGTGCATGAAGGCGTCTGTGGGACTCATCAATCGGCTCATAAGATGAAGTGGTTGCTGAGAAGAGTAGGATATTTTTGGCCGACAATGCTGGAAGATTGCTTCAGGTATTATAAAGGGTGTCAAGATTGTCAGAAATTTGGAAATGTACAGCGAGCACCAGCATCGGCTATGAATCCTATTATCAAACCGTGCCCGTTCAGAGGATGGGGAATTGACATGATCGGCCAGGTTTTTCCTCCATCAAGTAAAGGACATAAGTTCATATTGGCGGCAATAGATTATTTTACCAAGTGGGTAGAGGCGATTCCTTTGAAGAAAGTTACGTCTAAGGAAGCGATCGAATTTGTAAAGGAGCATATAATTTATCGGTTTGGGATTCCTCAGACGATAACTACTGATCAGGGGTCTATTTTCGTGTCTGATGAGTTTCAACAATTTGCTGCCAGTATGGGAATCAAGTTATTAAATTCATCGCCTTATTATGCTCAGGCCAATGGACAGGCGGAAGCTTCTAACAAGAGTTTGATCAAGTTGATCAAGCGGAAAATTGATGAGCAGCCGCGTCGATGGCATACTACATTAGCCGATTCACTATGGGCCTATCGGATGGCGTGTCATGGATCTACTCAGGTGCCAACGTATCAGTTGGTATATGGACATGAGGCAGTTTTACTGTGGGAGACTAACATCGGCTCTAGGAGAATTTCTTTGCAGAATCAGTTAACAGCCGATGATTATTATAACTTAATGATAGATGAACTTGAAGATTTGGCTCAGAATCGGTTGAGGGCATTGGAAAGGATTAGGGAAAACAAGGCTAAGGCAGCTCGGCATTACAACAAAAAGGTGGTGAATAAATCGTTTGCCGAGGGGGATCTTGTGTGGAAGTTGATTTTGCCGATCGGGTCCAGAGATAATAAGTTTGGAAAATGGTCGCCTAATTAGGAAGGGCCCTATCGGATTAATCGCTGTGTGCCTGGAAATGCCTATGTATTAGAGGATCTTGACGGGACGGAGTTTGCTAAAGCGCTTAACGGAAAATATCTCAAGAAATACTATCCTAGAGTTTGGGTCAATTCTTAAATCGGTTAAGTGCAGCCGATTTCTAAAGTAGTTCGGAAAGCCGATGTTTTTGCATCGCCTAAAGATAGCCGATATCAATCGATATCGCCTTTAGATCAAACACACAGAAATATTATCAAGGGTAAAGGAGGCAGGCAACAGAGCTGATCAGAATATATTACAGCACAACCAACATGTTTCAAGAGGCCATCGGTCATTAATTTACATGAATTTTTGGATTGTTTCAATTGCGTACAGGCGGATTTGGTCAATTTCATTGATGGCCCGGATGTCGTCTTCATCGGAGCTCGGAATGGTCTTCAAGTTCTTGCGCCGATGAATGACTTGACGCACCGTCGCTGCAACCTTAGCCTCTTGGTCTTGGATAGCTTGCGGTAGGCCGATAAGCTGGGATTCTGTTGTTTCAAGATCCTTGCGAACTTTTTCAAGTTCTACCAGCAAATCGGCCTCCTTCTTCTTCAGTTGATCTAGCTTGGATTGGAGCTCTTGGGGGACAGCTGCCATGTCATCAAGTTTCTTCTTCTCTATCTGGGCTGATAGCCGATTGGCTTGGATATCTTGGGTAATCTTCTGTTGGTCAGCACGATCGGCTATGCGTTGTCTAAGCTTGATGAGTTTAAACCTATGAGACTCCAGGTATGCTGCAGGGGTTAATGCGTCGACGAGTTCTTCGGGTAGATGGTGTTCAATTTCTGCGAGTCTTGCCTGAATTGGCCCAGAGTCTTCCACTAGCGCATCAATTGGGTTTTCCAGCCGACTGTTGATGCTCGTTAAATAATCGCGCACATCAGCTGGGAACGACGGTTTGGTTGCTGCGCTGGTGGCTGTTTCGTCTTCTGCCTCCAAGTACTTGCCGATGTCAAAAGAAAACAAGTCGGCCAAGGACTGCAAAATTGACATCGGTAAAAAGATCAGTAGAAAGTTAAAAGCAAAATATGGGCATAAAGGGGTTACCTGAGGAAGGACATCAGCAGCTCGGGTGGCATCGGCTTCAGGGAGGTGAATGGGTTGTTCTTCGGAGGGGCCGATGGAATAGGAGCAGTCTCATCGACGGCTGGAGGACTTAATGCCGAGAGTGGGGCAGCTGAAGAAGCCATCGGCTCAGTGCTTGGAGGGATGGAAGAAGGTTGAGGTTCTGGAGCCGATGACTCGAGCTGAAAATGAAACTGGTAAGATAAATGGGAAAGCAGGTAATAATATTGAGACTTGGCGCATACCTGAGGAGATGAGGGAGCCGATGTTGTTTGAGGAGAAGGTGGCGTCGGGGCAACGACATCGGCATCGGTTTTCTGCTTCTTCAGGGAGGGGCGATGCGCTAACTTCTTCCGTTTTTGTCGTATCGGCCGAGGTGCCTTGAGGAGAGCCGATGGAGATGGAGCGTCGCGCCCTAAGTTTGGAGTGGCCGATGGAGGTTGATACAGAATCGGCCGACCGCTGTTGCTTGTTGTTAGGGGCTCGACGCTGGCAGCCTGCAAAATAAGAGTGAGAGATGATTGGAGATGATGGTTAAGGCTTGCGGGTGTTACCTCTTCATCAGATTCGATGTACTCGGTGTCAAGACGGGAACAGTAGCAGGTGGCCGCTAAGCTGAATAAATGCTTCTTCCATTCTGACCACCATCGGACAAAAAGCTTGGTGTTGGCAGTGCAGATATACACCTCGGTGGCGGCGCCTAGAAGAAGGGGGTCTGTCAAAGTCCGCATCCGATCATATTCTAGGGCGTTGCTGACATTGCCCCGGGCCTGAAGTTTGTCGATGAAGAATAGGCCGATCGGGAGCTGACCAAGGCCAAACTGGCGGGAGCCGACCGATGGATGGTAAAACTCATATGAAGGCTGCAATCGGCCCAGAAAGAAGCTAGTTGGTAGCAGATGGGGGGTGATGGCCGATAGGAATATGGCCTTGGACTCATCATTATCCAAAGCGTTGAGTGGGTCGAAGTTAGAAGGCATCTCGAATGATGATGCGTCATTATATGCAAACCAGAGAGTGGCCTCCCTGGTGAAACCATAGTAAAACCCCTTGAACCACTGACTAAGTCCAACGGGGGTTATCTTGCCGCCAGAGAGGGCCGATGCAGCTTCCCCATGGAAATGCATCGGCGGTAAATGGGATCTTGGTCTTCTGTGTAATCGGCTGGAAAGGATTGGTTGAGAAGAGAAGTCCCAGAGAAGGCCTTGGAGGTGTAGACATTGAGCCAGAGCTGTACAAACCACCAAGGACCCTCCATATGGCCGACGGGCTGGCCGGCCGATAGTTTAGTCGCCACTTGGTGAAGCAGCTGATAGGTGGTGCCAAGGAGGAATTGCCCTAAGGGGATCTGTTTCCGATCAACCAAGCATTCTGCCAAACATTGCATGTTGATCGTCGGACCGAGGGTTGCGCCACCAAAAACAAACCGCTCCAGCCATAAGTTCAGAAAAGCAACATGTTCCCGGTCATCAACCGATCCAGTTCCCTTATTGTGAATGGATATGTACCTGGACCAGCCACCGATGTTCTTTGCTTGGAGCCGATGAGCAGGTTTTAAGCGGAGCTTGAAGGGGTCGATATAGCTCGTTGTGTCAAGACAGGTGAGCATGGTCACATCCAGCAAGGTGGGAGTCATCGGTCCGTGCCCGAACAGGAAGGCATTGAGGGCATCAGACCAGAAGTATGAGGCCGATGCGAGCAGGGGTTCATTCCTTTCCATATCGGCCAGAGAGAGATTGATGCAGTGGCCGATATGTGATTCTTCCCAGTAGGTTCTCTTCGCAGCCGATACCCTGGTGTACCAATCTCTCCACCTGGGCAGCTTGCTCGGCCATGACCTGAAGCTATTAGTCCAGTCACTGACTCACATGGCCGAGTTCTTGAAAGGAATACGCTAGGTCTCGGCGCTTATAAAATCTGTGGGATCTTCGCTACCCATGGGGCCATGGTAGAAAAAGTTTGGGTAATCGGCGGCCGGGATCAAGATCTGGTCTCTAAGATGCTACAGTAAACAAGAACATAACGAAGAACAGATGAAGAACATGGCGGATTGGATGCGTCTAGGCCACAAAATCAGGAGAAATAATCGGGTAGGAAGATTACCTCAGGAACTGCAGATGCCAATGCCATCGCGAGAGAGGAAAAAGATGCAGGAATCAACGGCCGAAGAAGAGGGCTGCGACGGTTCGTCTGGATTCGCTAGAGCTTGTTGAAGCTTTGGAAGATGAAGCGGTGGTGCTCTGGTGATGTGAAAGCGTAAAAAAGGCTAGGGAGACGAAGCGTTTTATAGAGATATGATGACCGGGTGGGAATCGAGGCCGTTGGCACTGTTTCAAACAATTACGGCAAGTAGGCTACCTTGGGCCGCCTTGGTATGGAAGAAATCTAGGGGCCCAAAATGAAAGAATTTCGAAGTCCTATAGGAGAACTCCGAAATTGGGGGGCATGTGTTAACGCCAAAATTTGGTAAGGCCCTATGTTAGATTCGGTCAAAGGGGAAATTGCAGTCAACTGGCGGAAATTGATCCAGAAGAGACCGATTCCAGGAGGGAGCCGAGAAGACCGCTGTTTGGCAGTTATTTACTGTACCCATTAATTAGGCAAGTGTTTATCTTTAGGAAACCTGACCTCGTGTCCGGTCAGGCCTTGTTAAAGTTTTCTATTATAATTAGGAAATCATGTACTGTGTCCAATAAGGACTCGTGTAACTCGGGGTATAAATACGTACGCCCGGGGACCTTGTAAATTATCACTCGATCAATACAATTTCGGCGCATCGCCACCCTTCCGACGGGATCTTGCTTCTCGAGCCGGGCTGCATCGGTTAGGTCCGAACTCCTGCGAGAGGGTAAGTCTCGTCACCCCGGCTACCTATCGGCTAGGACTTCCTCGGTTAGGTCCGATATTCTAGTCGGTTTATGGTAGTCGGTTTACCACGATATATTTATTTTATCTATGGCTGCATCAGTTCAGTTTGATCTCATAGATTGATTAGGTATATCACATCATGCGTGCATAGATCGTATCGGCTTACTGGGAGCGGTTTATCATCAGTTTGTGCTGCATCGGTTAGGTCCGACCTACTAAACTGTTAGCGATAAATCGGTCCTGCTAGGTCGATACTTTATGTGCAAGCGTCTTATCGGGGTGCATAGCTGGTAAGTTATCATGTTTTAGCATCACGATCGCATCAGATCTATCGACCTATCGAGATTTCGTTATCATTATCAGTCTGTGCTGCAACGGTTGGGTCCGATCTACTAGACTGAATAATAACGTTATTCTTAATAAGCCGATGGATTTTATGCGATGTTGTTATCGGAGTGCTTAGCCGATAAGTTATCCCTTATTAAATATAGCCGATTATGCTGCTTGCTTTGTTATACATTTTTGCCTGCATTACTGTTACGATCGGCTAAGGGCTAGCCGATTGGTTTATTCTGCCGATCCGAGTGCGAGCACAAGCAGGTTCCCGGGCACGACCTCAGGTGAGGACCCGGGCACGAGCATAGGTAAGAACTCGGGCACGGATACGGACAGCGGATGAAGATCCCCGGTGCCGATATGAGCAAGGGCCCGGGCACGGGCGCGGGCAGTATCTTCGCAGCGATACCAGTAACTTTAAACTATGATCGGCTGAAGTTCCTTTAGTTTATTTTACTCATGCATTCTGCTTATTTATTTTACCAAGTTTATAGCCGGTTTTTTAGCATCCCTTCGATGATCGGCTAGCACAATACTTGTTTATTATTATGTTATTGCTCTTGCCGTCATCGGCTTTTAGCCGATGTATAAGTGTTACAGTGCGTATCGGCCATCGGCCGATGAGATGAGTCCAAGCCGGCTTCCAGCCGATTGGCTCACGAATTTGACATCTTTTCTCCTTGTCAATTGCAGGGTCAAATTGACTGGCACGCCTACGAACCTCAAGATTTTAGGACCTGCACTGGAGGGAAGCAAATCTCCCAGGCCTTCGCGTGTCTCCCAGACGCCGGACGGCCCCCGGCGGGTTTTTGGCGTCAACATAAACATAATTATGGGCTTGAAAAACTTGAGATATTTGCTTAATAGCCGATGTAAATCGAGTCCTTTGTAGTATATAGTCTTTTGGTCGCCACTATCGAGTGGTTGACAGGCATACCTTGGGAAGGACTGGTAGATGCTATTTTGTTGAGTATCTCATCTGTTTTGAGTTCAACACTTTGAATTTGTATTGTGTTTGCATCCACGGCGTCAAGTCTATTTTGAGGTGTGGTGATTACAGTACTTATTTGGTTTTATTCAAGATTCCACCACTCCAATAGTTAGTGTTGATGTGACGAGTTGTAAATTACGATATGAATCTCAGGGTGTCCACCACACCTATGCAGCCAGTGACTGTGGCTTTACTGTAAGATCTGATGTTTTCCTCCACAGACAATGTCTTCGTGCTCTATCAATATGATCTATGATTTTCTTAGGTAGCTTAAGAGTATGTAGGCAATGAAGACAAAACAAAATTTACCATAGTTAATCTTTGGCCATGCGAAAGAAAGGATGTTATTGATGAAAGCCTTCTTTCAACTCTGTCAATCAGAGGGGCAAAATCGTTCACTT
This sequence comes from Oryza meyeriana var. granulata, assembly GCA_003991445.1. Taxonomy (NCBI): domain Eukaryota; kingdom Viridiplantae; phylum Streptophyta; class Magnoliopsida; order Poales; family Poaceae; genus Oryza; species Oryza meyeriana. The sequence goes on from RYFJ01002110.1 coordinate 149,525, forward strand.
TTGGCTTTCTCGTCCCCAATGGCAATCCAAGATATGTAAAAGGCATTAAGCCAATTTTACATCTAAAAGTTCCTACCAAGATTTCCATTTTGTCTTCAGGAACATTAATGGGTATCATACATGATTTGTGGAAGTTTATCTTTGGCCTACTAGATTGTGCCTACCACTGAAGTAACACTTCTAGACAAAAGATTTCTTTTGACTTGCCTTCATCACTATCAGTGTGTCATCTGCATATTGTACCACTGGAAACATCCCCCATTCTTGTGGTATTGGTAATGACAAGAGATTGTTTCTGTATGTCTTATTTATTATGGATTGCAACAAATCAGCTGCCAGCACAAAAAGAAGAGGGGAAAGAGGATCCTCTTGTCTAACTCCACTCTTACACTTCAAAGACTTTCCAGGCACCCCATTGAGTAACACAGAGGTGGATGCGGTTGTTAGAACATTTCTAACCCAATTAATCCATGTGGCATCAAAACCTTTACATTCTAACATTTTTGTGGAATGCTCCATCGAATCAAAAACCTTTTCAAAATCAATTTTAATGATCACTATCTCTCTTTTACTTTGATGGCATTGATGTAGGTATTCAAAGGCCCAAGCTAAACAATCCTTTATCGTTCTGTTCTTTATAAACCCATACTGATTCTCATGTACAACATCCAAGATGACATATTGTAGTCTATCAGCCATTATTTTGGTAATGAACTTCAGAGATGATCTCTGTAGGGCTATAGGTCTGAAATCATTAGGAGACTCTGGGTTCTGCTTCTTTGGCACCAGAGTTATGTATGAATTTTCAGATTTTCCATGGAGACAAAGTTGCTAAAAAATCTTTCTGCAAGGGTAATAGTCTTTAGAGATTGTATGCCAACATTTCTTTATAAAAAAGCCACTGCAGCCATCAGGTCCTGGAGCTCTATCAACTGGCATTCCTTTTATTACATTGTACATCTCCTGTCTTGTTGGCTGATTTGACAGTATATGCAACCCCCTCTTTCCGGTAATATCAACTTCTTGCAGATTTAAACCACATATGACTATCCTATCCAAAGTCTGATTGCCCTATTGTTCTTAGGCACGCTCGAATCTAAAGGTGGCGGGGTGAAAACCCCTCGTTTTCTGTGAGCATATTCCTGAACTGCTAAATGGTATCTCTTTACAAAAATTTTCCTATATCCAACAAAAGGCTGTTAAAAAATCATAATTAAAATCCATTTTTCAAGTTAAATAATTAATAACTATACAATATAACCATGCGTTAATGAACTCATCGTTTTTACGTGGTCTCCTTTTTCTTCCCGCCTCCCTCGCTTTCAAACTATCCCTTATAAGTGTTATAGAAAGCATGTGAACAAACTACCCTTCCATATTTCATTTGCAAATGTGAGGTTTTATTTCTTCTATGTTTTCAGTACAGAGCATGGAAGAATTTGGTGTTGTCATCCCCAACTTTACCCATCTTATTGTACATCTCTTCTTCCAAAATTTATTCTTATAGTGCAAAAGTTTAAGAATATGAGCTTTTGAGAATTATTCTGAAGTTCATTCCTGAATTACCAAAGACCATCTGTTCTTCTATGCTATCAAGATTATACTATCTCATCTGCAATTTGAAGCAGCAAGTTTCAATTGGATAATCTTTTACTCCATGCGCTCTAAGTCCTTACTCAGATTCTTGAGTTTAGCATCGATAATAACTGCTTGATTTGTTGATCTGATAGGCATATTCCAACAATTCTGGACAACATTCAAAAAACCAGGCATTTCTACCCAATAATTTTCAGATCGTGAAAAAGATTTAATCATTGGCACAGACTTTCTTTGTTTATAACACAAGGGGCATGATCAGAGATATATTTACTTAAGGCGGTGACGCTCATAATGGTGGTGTGGGAAGGTCAATTGTCTATGAAGGAGAACCAGTGAAGAACCAGTCCAGCTGCTCGCAAGAGGGGCTGTTCTTGCATGTTACTCAGGTGTATGCCCTCCAAGCTTATGTGGAGAAGGTTCAATTAAGCCATATATTATTTATAATTTTCATTGAAATTTATTGTCGCTATTCATATCGCCATACCTGGTAGATTTTTGTTTTCCACTGATCTGATAAAGTCTGAAAATCTCCCTATGAAATACTATCTAGTTTTGATCATCCTCAATATCAATTCCATTCATCCAATTTACAAACTCATCCCTTAATGGGCCAGCACATGGCCCATACACATCTAGGAGTTGGTCCAAGTATCTTGCAAAGTAGCTGTAGAGGTAATGATCGTGATTGCATAAGGTGGACAGATAACGACATTTCTAGTCACCGATGGTGACTATTTCCATAACAATGAGACATCTAGATGCTCCTAGCGATGGATAATATGCAAATTTATCAAATCTTCTGGGACAAACCGCGTTTTCTCAATAAGAATTATCAAAATTTTCTGTCGTTTTGTCTCTTCTGAAAACAAAATGATGGCACAAGAGGATTCTGCTATTTTCTACCAGCAATAGGCTAGCCACTTGTCATCAGATTGATAGCCCTCGAATATTCCACACAGGATATTAAGGATCTATTGGTATGCATATTATTCATAATAAGTATCAGAGGTTAACGGCACCAGGTATTTGGAGCAGCATAACTGCTCTCATGGCATAAAAGCAATCAGAGCCATAGATATGCCAAAATATCATTCGATAATAAAATCCACAGACCAGCAAAAAATGAAGTGCAGCACTTGCAGATAAAAATAGTTCACCAAAAGACCAAAGTGTCAGTCTAACACATCACACCATTAAGAAACATACAGTGCATAAGATAATTAACAGTTCCATTACAGGGAGCATTAAGGCTAAGCATAGCTTGAGAGGTGCATAGATAGAATGCTCATTTTCTTTGGGTAAAGAAGCTTTTCAGTCCCCACTTCCTCATAAACGAGGCCACACTTTTCCACACCATTTTCTGCAACTGAAGACAACCTGGAATAACTGGAGGGAATTTCGCTTGGGTCTTTCCTCTTTCTTCGAAAAATTTGCAAATGGGTTGTTTTTGGCTTCACCTATGTCTTCTTCTTAGGTACAGCTCATAGGCTAAGACTTTGTTCTTCTGCTTGCCCTGGTGAACCTTGGGCTCCTTCTCAGGTTTCTCATGGACCATACTAGGACTCACTTGCTTTTATTTCTTCCCCTAGAAAGACATGGGCTTTCTTAGATTGGCCGCTGTCAGCTCCACTTGAGTGCTAGTAGGCAACTAAAAGGGAGAAACTAGCAACACTTTGCCCTTAGTGAATTATTTTTCTGTCGTTTTGCTGGGCTTTGCACTTCCAAAGAGCATTCTGTTATTGTTAAGAGAAAATGGTGCAATGAACCAAGTTATCTGAACAGATTACTAAGGATAGATTGGCTGAACTTGTTTAAAAATTGGAGGACTAACATATTCAGACGCTTCTAGAAAACCTCTCCACAGCAAAGAGCTACAGATAAATGATCTGGTAGTTTTAACAAAAGGTGTCTTCTAGAAGTGAAAGTGTGTTGCCAGTCAGGTTGCAATCTGCTGTGTATAAATGTGGGTCTCCTCAAAAGTGTAGTCATCAATAGACATGGAGTCCTACTGCTGCTGCCCCTGTGGTCCATCATCTTGGTCAAGGTTCATCTCCCACATTGTTCACCCTGTCCCTCCTGACTTGATTCTAGCTGGAGCTCACTGTATGTCTATGTTCGCAGCTGAGAATGTATGCTGCTCCACGTTCTGTGACATCTCCTGAATGGATGAACTGGTCTCATCACTGGCATAATATCAACAAATAATTCTCCATTGAGCACATAAGGCGTAAAATGTCCAGAGATTCTCCAATACCCCCATCTTCAGCGCGCTATACACACATGCTCTTACTTCCATGATACAATCTGTACTATTCAGAAAAGGTACCCCATCTGGTGTTTTATACCTAGCTTTCACCAACACCCTTCCTTAGACTGTGTCTCTATGGTCGCCAGTGCAGTAGTTCCACAAACATTGATAGTTCGTTCTAAGAAGTTTTGGGTGTCTTGTAGTTTAGGTGGGATACTCTAGGATCATAATCCAACCCTCTCTATTATAAGGACAGTTGCGGCGATTGGCTAGATTATCATGGTTAACAAAGTGAGTCTGAAAACCATCTCCAAGAAGCATTGGCTCTGCAGCCACTAGACAATCCCTAGCCCAAACAGAATGGACTTGAGCAACGCAAAGCCCTAGAGGGTATCTCTGAACCCGAACAACTTGCATATGATGATGGTGCGTGATATGGTCCACTACCTCCTGAATTAACTGGTTCACGCACCTGCTCCGGTGGCTTGGTTACTCCAAGTCAATCACATAAGCACAATCTCATGAGCTCTGTGGAGGAGTGTTCTGTACGGTGACAATCCGTTCATGGAACACGCAAAATTCCAATGATTCTCCAACAACACCCGCGCAAAAGAATGCCGAATTGAGGTCAGCACCAGGTAAATCCACCATCTCTGCAGGAGCTTCTAAAGGAAGCAATTAAGAATGCACAGTAGATTGGGATTTCTGCAGCAATGGGAAGAGAGAGGAGAGAACGGAGACGAAGAGTCCTTTCCAGTTATCAAGTTGCCCTCCCTCTGTTGATCAGCCAGAGGAGCCTTCTTCTTACAGAATTTTTTTATTTTTATATTTTTTAAAATAATATTTACAAAAGTATATACTTTTTTTGAAATTTTATAAATCTATAGACCATTTTGCAGGTGCCCTCTTGCGCCCTTTGGAAAGGTGGTTTTTGCCCGACAAGGGGCCGCCTGTATAAATGGCGATTGCCTAGCCACTGAGACAGGGTGCCGCCTACAAAAGTGTTAAAAATTGTCCTGTGAGAGGGCGATTTTTTGGTGACTCCGTATAAAAATCCGCTCCCAGTCTCCAAAAAGCTCATAAATTCCCAAAAATACAGAAAAAAGAGAGAGCTGAGAGGGAAGGTGAAAAAAATAGGCTAAGCCCTGCCGATTTGCGGATTCGTCTACAGGTAAAATCTTTTGTCCCTTTGCAATTTCTATTTGTATTCATAAATTGATGTAGTATTGTATTAGTTAGGTGTATCGTACGATATGAAAATAAGTTGTTACACTCGTAGATCTGTAATTTTTTAAGTCAACCTATTAGGTGACATAATTTTTGTAGAGATGGTGGTTATAAAATGTCGATTACACGGTATTAGATGTGATGAGTATGTTGGTACTTAGTTTAACTCTATTTTTTCGTCAACAGAGATGTCAAATAAGGTGGTATTTCAATTATTTCACGGACAAGGGAATATTAGGTATGGTCCACAGGGTGTAGATTCTATCAGAGTTCAGCTTCAAACGGCTAAGGGCATTGATAGGCCAGCTGAGAGAAGTTTTGGGTCAATTGTAAACTGGTTGATGCGAGACCCAATTTCGAGTCGACCCCTAGATCACCGCAATAACCGTGTATGTTATAATAAGTCATACAGTCGAAGGTTTTTTTTGGAATTGATGCCGGTGGATTGCACTGCCACTTAGAGATGGTATATGGAGAATGCATCCAACATGTTGGCCACTTGCATACTTGTGTCGGTGTACGAGAAGGATAGCACCGTTGTAATGCCCGTGTAAGATGATGAGAGTTCAAGTGCGACGGGAGATGATGCCGAAACAATGGAGGAAAATGAAGGAGAGAATGAAGAAGATAGGCAGCCAATAGGTGCGACATACGAGGGAGAGCTAATTGACACCATCGTTGAGGAAATGGATAAGAAAAATGCTGATAACGAATAACAGAGGATGATGAATCGTCCGATGAGAACAATGTAATGCCTGCAGAATGGATCAACAAGGATTTCTTCGGGCTTGTTATCTCTGAGCGGCATCATGTGCCATGGGAGTACAAGGAGAATGAGGTCATCTAAGGGGCTAAGTATGCATACATAGAGGATTTGAAGCAGGCAGTGAAACAATAGGCGGTGTCACTTCAGAGGGAGTTCTGTGTCATGAAGTCAAATAAGTCGATGTATGAAGTGAAATACATGAAGGATAGGTATCCATGGTGGGTGCACGCGTTCAAGGGTAAAAGAAAGGATTATTGGCAATTGTCAATCATGACCGAGTATTCATGTCACTTACAAGGGATCGAGAAATACCATAGAAACATGATATTTGCATTTGTTGCAACAGAGATGTACTTCTACGTTGTGAACAACCTAGGGTACGAACTAAGATCAATTGTTAGGCATATTGAGGAAAAATTCAAGTACACAATTACCTATACAAAGGTATGGAAGGCGAAACAGAAGGTTATGAAGATGAGATTTGGCATATTTGAAGCATCGTATGATAATTTACCTCGTCTTTTAGCCTACATTCTTTAGAGGAATCCGGAGATTTACTACGACCTGAAAGCTTTCCTGTTAATTAACCATCGTAACCAATGTGTGTTGCGTCGGGTATTCTTTACATTAGGTGTTTGCATTTAGGCATTTGTACATTGTCGTCCCATCCTCTACATTGATGGGACATTTCTGATTGGAAAGCATAGAGGACAGATAATGACAGCAATTGGAGTTGACGGGAACAACTAAGTTCTACCCGTAGCTTTTGCTTTTGTTGAGAGCGAGAACACTAATAGCTGGTTACTGGTTCCTAAAACGGGTTAAGTCTGAGTTGTACGATGAGGCCAGACGTATGCCTAATACATGACCATTACGTCGGCTTGCTGCGAGCAATTGAGAAATTAGGGGACGACTACGTAGATAAGGGGTACCCACCAAGGTGGTTCGATATTCTAAGTAGATAGTGCATGCGTCATATGGGTGCTAATTTCTACAAGAAGTTTAAGAACAAACACCTTATGGATCTGTTCAAGAGGCTGTACGCCTAGAATCAAGAGAAGAAATTTAATGAGCTTTGGAGGAGATTGAATGAGCTGACGTCTAAACAAACAGATGAGCAGTCCAGGAGAGCTACCCTTGTGGGGATGAGGCTCCACAAGCTGTTGGACCTCTCCCAAGTGATGGATCTCGTATGAGAAGAAGGTCAGCATCGTCGATTAGAAAATTTTCAGAGTGGATTGAGAATGATCCAAAGGAGAAATAGGACTTATTGTTTAACAAAGATGGTTCTTGATTCGGCATAATGACCACAAATTTGGCAGAGGTTTACAACTAGGTGATGCGTAGTGTTCGAGGGCTTCCACTTGTTGGCATTATTGAATTTATCTTGCATGGCACATGCACGTACTTCAGAGATCGGTTCAAAGCAGCTGGCCCCTTCATGGCAGACAATAATCTTTTCTTTGGCACATTACTGATTAAGTACATGCTAGATAAAAGTAATAAGTCCCGAAGAAATCGAGCTATACCTCAAGATACACAAGAGCATAAGTTCAAAATATTGTGTGTCGACAAGGGAATGCATGGAATTTACCGTAAAAGAGCTGTGCAGGAGTACGTGCTGAAGGAAGATGGGACCTGCAAGTGCTCGTACCGAAAGCCTACTCTGCTCCACAAGCCATGTTTTCACGTTATTGCCGCAAGCGCTGAGTGCGGGATAGAAGCACATCATTTTGTCTCACCTTATTTTAAGAAAGAAGCAATCTTCAGTACCTGGAGTGGCGAGATATACGGCTTCGATATTGTGGGGACATTTACTACCGAGCGTCCCCAGGTTATCTATATTCCTGACCCAACAAAATTGAGAGACAAAGTAGGTCGCCGCAAGACAAGACGCATTCGTAATGACATGGATGAGTCAGAAATAGGTGGAAAGTGTAAACATTGTTCAAAGTGCGACCAGAAAGACCATACTTACAAGAAATATCCAAAAGATGCAATGGGTCCGAGTGAGGCGGAAGCTGGACCTTCGGGTTCAGGCACTGATGGTAGTTGTCCCCCGGATGAAGGCACCACTTCAAGGCGGCCCCGTCCTAGATGTTCTCGTGCATTTGGTGGTGTTGTAGTGTAGTGTTAGTCCATGTATCAATGTAATAGAGATTCTATAACTTAAGTTCTTCTGCTATGTTACATGCTTGATCTTTGATATAGAATGATATGTATCGTATTATCGTCTTTTATTGTCATGTAATAATACTATGAACATTTACAATAATTTTTAATGTGGTTGTTCAATTAACGTTGCGAATTGACTCTTACTTGTTACTTTCACAATAAAAATTACGCTAACTTTCTATTTGCATGCAGGTATGGCGTACCAGACACCGGAGCTGCTTGACCAGTGACTCGACCGGTCCCACTGGTCTTACCTGTCAGCCGTTGAGGGTGCCGAGCTGAGCACCTTTTGTCCACGGCCTTCACGTCACCTCTTACATATAGACCCCCGGTTCCATGAGAGGTAAGAGCTGTACCAATATTTTTTTCCCACACTTTTAGATATCTATGTTTTGCAATATTGACTATGGTTCTATATGATGTAGGTTGCGTGAGACTGGACTTCTTCCACTATGTAGGCTAGTTGAGCCCACACTGGATGAGAGGGACCCTGCGAGGCGATGGGACATTGACCGGTTACTTCTGGCAACACTGGTGGATCGTTGGAGACCGGAGACGCATACGTTCCACCTACCATGCAGCGAGATGGCTCCTACACTTCAGGGCGTGTCGTACCTGCTAGGCCTTCCCCTCGCAGGGGACGCTGTGGGTCTGGTTGACGGGGCGCATGGATAGGCATAGACATCACTGTTCGGTTCGCTCACGTGGAGTGCCTGCCTAGACTTGGTGCATTAGATTCGCTACCTTCTTACATTACGAGCGGCCCCTCGCAGGCGTGGCTGTTATAGTTCACTGTAAGTGGAGTATTTGTTAGATTTATAATCGCCCGATCTTTAAAGCAACAGTGGAACTAACAATAATCTTGCTTTGTAGCCTGATCGGCTACACCCTAACGCCGACGACTACTCGGTGCAATGGAGCTTGGAGGTGTACCTACTCTGGCTGTTCGGCTGCGTGATGTTCACCAGCACAACGGAGCACGCGGTGGACAAGGGACTGATCCACTATGCCCGTGCGATCGCCAATGGTGAGGACGGCTGCGTACTGCAATGGAGCTAGGAAAGCGGCGATGTACTGTGGTCTTTGTGATGCGTGCACAAAGACCAATCCAGGAGCAATTATCACCAGTTGCCCTCTCCTTCTACAACTATGGGCGGCCAAGTGGTTTGCGATAGTGTTAACGCCAAAATTTGGTAAGGACCTATATCAAATTCGGTCAAGAGGACGGTTGCAGTCGGATAATGGAAATTGATCCAAGAAGCAGACCGAGTCTGAGAAGGAGCCGTGAAGACCGCGCGTGGCAGTTAATTACTATAGTTATTAGGAAAAGGTTTATCTCTTTTAGGAAACCTGACCTCGTGTCCGGTCAGGCCTCGTTAGCGTTTTCTGTTATAGATAGGAAATCATATATTGTGTCCTATAAGGACTCATGTAACTCGGGGTATATATACGTATGCCCGGGGACCTTGTAATCCATCACAACGATCAATACAAACTCGGTGCATCGCCACCCCTTTGACGGGATCCTGCTTCTCGAGCCGGGCTGCATCGGTTAGGTCCGAACTCCTGCGAGAGGGTAAGTCTCGTCACACCGACTACCAATCGGCTAGGACTTCCTCGTTAGGTCCGATATTCTAGTTGGTTTATGGTAGTCGGCTTACCACGATATATTTACTTTATCTATGGCTGCATCAGTTCAGTTTGATCTCATAGATTGATTAGGTATATCACATCACGCGTGCACAGGCTGTATCGACTTGCTGGGAGCGATTTATCACCAGTTCGTGCTGCATCGGTTAGGTCCGACCTACTGAACTACTAGTGATAAGTCGATCCTGCTAGGCCGATGCATCGTGTGCAGACGTTTTATCGGAGCGCATAGCCGGTAAGTTATTTTCATCACGATCGCATTATATCTATCGGCTCATTGAGGCATTGTTATCGTTATCGGTCTGTGCTGCAACGGTTAGGTCCGATCTACTAGACTGACAATAATAGCTTTACTCTTAATAAGCCGATGGTGTTGTGCGATGGTGTTATCGGAGTGCTTAGCCGATAAGTTACCTGTTAAAGCCGACTACATTTATTTGTTGTTTTATCCTGTGTTCGCTTCGTTAAGCGGTCGGCTAGCTTATCAACCATTTATGATTTGCGTTATTGCATATTTTATTATATGTTCTTGCCTGTATTATTGTCACAATCGGTTAAGGGCTAGCCGATGGGTTTATTCTGCCGATCCAAGCACAAGTACAAGCAGGTTCCCGGGCACGACCCCAGGTAAGGCCCGGGCATGAGCCCGGGTAAGGACCAGTATATGGGCCCGGATAGCGGACGAAGATCCTTGGGAGCAAGGGCCCGGGTGCTGGCATACCTTCATAACAACACCAGTAACACTAGATCATGATCAGCTAGGATCTATTTTGATTTATTTATGTATTATACTTGTTTACTTTATCTAGCTTATAGCCGGTTTTTCGAATATCCCTTCGATGATCGGCTAGCATGACATTTGTTTATTATTACATTTATTGTTCTTGCGTCATCGGACCTAAGCCGATGTGTAAGTGCTACAGTGTGCATCGGCCATCGGCTGATGAAACGAGTCTAGATCGGCTTCCAGCCGATTGGCTCATTGATCTAACATTTTCCTCCTTGTCAATTACAGGGTCAAATTGACTGGCACGCCTACGAACCTCAAACTTTAGGACCTGCACTGGAGTGAAGCAAATCTCCCAGGCCTTCGCGTGTCACCCAGACGCCGAACCGGGACCCGGCGATTTTCGGCGTCAACACGCTTTTGGCACGCCTGGTGGGACACGAAGTTTTAAGCCAGAATTCCAACAAACATTGTTTCAATCAAGATTTCAACATGGCTGGAAAAGAAGTCAAGACGGACAACGTAATTCCGGTCACCATGGAAGATCTAACTGAAGAACAAAAACAGCAAGTTGAACAGACCATGACAAATTTCCAGAAGCTGTGTTTAGAATCCTTCAGTATGACAAGACAAGGGCCGATTCAGAAGTCTCAGTTTCCAAAACCAGTACTGGTAGGAGAATCGAGCCGCACACAACCTGAGAGTCCACCAATCAAGCCTTTACAGGAGATGGTCAACGAGGCTGTGCACCACGCACTCATCAATCAGTCAGGGGTTTTAGTAAATACATTGCATAACCTTATCAAGAAGACTGTTGATGGATCGATTGCCCAAGAGCCAACTCGGGTCCTGTTTTTCTCCCACCGAAGATAGAGCCAGGCCAAGTTAATTACAACATTAGCAAGGATATACAGAACACTTGTTCGCTGCAAAACCAGGCCGGGGGGCCAACAGGATATCCCTCCTGGATATCACGATCTATTTATTATGGGGATACCAGCAGAACTATCCGGGAGGAGGAGCCGGTCCAGGTACTTACCAGAGGGAGTATCACAGACAGAATCGGCAACAACCCGCCGATGCAGTATCAGCAGTATCAACAGGAGAAATGCAAGAGAGGAAGATTTGTCGGCACGGGTTGAGGAAATAGTAAGGGAGCAGTTCGGGATCAAGCCCAAGGAACAAGCGTTCATGTATCGGCACCCATATCCTGAGTGGTTTGACAGGGTTCCGTTGCCACACCGATACAGGGTCCCGGATTTTTCTAAGTTTCAGGCAGGACAACACATCTACAGTAGAACATGTCAGCCGATTTCTGGCGCAGTGCGGGGAAGCATCGGCTGAAGAGGCCTAAGGGTTAGGTTTTTTCCCCTATCACTATCTGGATCGGCTTTTACATGGTTCTCCTCGTTACCCTGCGAATTCTGTTCGGGGTGGGCCGATCTGGAGAAACAGTTTTCACAAATATTTCTTCGCTGGGATTCACGAGCTGAGACTGTCAGATTTGACATCGGTTAAGCAGCGACCAGATGAAACAGTACCGGAATACATTCAGCGATTTCGGGATATCAGAAGCGGTGTATAGTTTAAACCTGAGCGATGGGCATCTGGCCGATCTAGCTTTTCAGGGACTCTTGGCGCCAATCAGAGAAAGGTTTTCGTCTCAAGAGTTTCGAATCTTTGTCGCACCTAGTACAGAAGGTATCGGCTCATGAAAGCCGATTTCAAGAGGCGAAAAAGGACAAGTACCAGAGGAGAGTTGCTCAGGTTCAGGTCTATTCAACGGATTCAGATGATGAGGAATCCGACGCTGAGGTTGGATTGGCGGAGTGGGCCAGGAACAAGAAGTCGGTATCATGCCCATGGGTCAAAGATATCGGCAAAGAGGAACGATATGATTTCGATGTGAGCAAAGCCGATAAGATCTTTGATTTGTTGTTGCAGGAAAAGCAAATACAATTGCCGCCAAACCACGTGATTCCATCAGCCGAAGAACTAAAGAAGAAGAAGTATTGCAAATGGCACAACGCGATATCGCACCATACTAACGAGTGTAAGGTTTTTTTCGGCAACAAATTCAGCTGGCCGTTGAGCAAGGACGAATCAAGTTTGAAGATAAAAAGCCAATGAAGATAGATGGGCACCGTTCCCCGTAAACATGGTCTATGCGGGGTCATCGTCCAGGACTCAAGCCGATGAAGGGAAACGTCAGAGTAAATCGAGGATTACTTCATCAGGTATGATAGAGAAGTACTCAAGGTACGATGAACAGGGGGATGGACCGGAACAATATAATCCGCATTGGGACTGCCCGTTTTTTCGTTTCTGCTGGGATCAAGGGATGAGATTGCCATCAGCTGAAAATTGCCCCGAGTGCAGCGGTACAGGAAATCGGCATGATCGCCAGCAGGAGTGTTCGCGGGATCGGTCGCCTGGGAAAAGAACATCAGTTCATAGCCGATTGGGGCCGATCCATGAAGAGTTCTTTGAAGAAGATGAAGAGGAAGCGCATGGGAAACAAGTCCAGAATCCTCAGTGGTGTCCTAGCGGCATATTCACGAAGAATCAGAAGAGAAGGGCACAACGGCTACGACACCGAGAACAGCAAAAGGAGCAATGCCAGAGTCAAGAGGAGGTTGATCATCGTCCCAAAAAGACTAGGCAAGTTTGGCAAGTGAAGAAGAAGGACGATGAGGACGTATCAGCACCGGTAAATATGGTGTTCTTTTTGCCTCGGGAGTATAAAGCGCTTTCATCAGATGAAGAAGGAGATGAGGAGGTTTTCGCTCAACTAACGTTGCAAACTGATCAAGCTATATTTGATAAACCTGAGAAGTCAGAGCATCGGCACTTAAAGCCGTTATACATCAAGGGATACGTAAATGGGAAGCCGATGACAAAGATGTTAGTTGATGGGGGAGCGGCTGTTAACCTCATGCCTCATGCTACGTTCCGGAAATTGGGGAAGACTACCGAAGACCTGATCAAGACAAATATGGTGCTAAAAGACTTCGGTGGGAATTCATCTGAAGCGAAAGGCGTATTGAACGTGGAGCTGACGTAAGGGAGTAAGACATTACCCACCACGTTTTTTGTAATTGACGGAAAGGGGTCATATAGTTTGCTTCTCGGCAGGGACTGGATTCACGCGAACTGTTGCGTGCCTTCGACAATGCATCAATGTCTAATACAGTGGCAGGGAGATCAAGTCGAGGTGGTGCAAGCAGATCGGTCGACCAACATTGCCATGACCGATCTACCAGTCTGGGAAGCCGATGGTGTTGACTGCCTATCCGGAAGAGTTTGGGAAGGAGATTACCTCAAGGTTACTAGCCAGGGGGATACAGCCGATCCAGCAAGTCGGCTCTGAATTGTTACTCTGATGGGCTCCATTGAAGACTTCGAGGGGAAATTGGGGCAAGGATTTACGTCGGCTGATGATTTGGAAGAGATTGATATAGGACCAGGAGATAGACCAAGGCCGACGTATATAAGCAAAAAATTAAGTCCTGAGCTACGAGAAGAATTGATAGCATTGTTGAAGGAGTATCGGGATTGTTTCGCCTGGGAGTACCATGAGATGCCAGGATTAAGCCGATCGATTGTTGAACATCGGCTACCTATTAAACCAGGGTATCGGCCATTCAAGCAGGCTCCAAGGAGATTCAAGGCAGAATTATATGAACCGATCAAGGCGGAGATCACAAGGTTGTACGATGCCAAGTTCATAAGGCCGTGCCGATATGCTGAGTGGGTTTCTAATATCGTCCCGGTGGAGAAGAAAAATGGGAAATTGAGGATATGTATTGATTTCCGGGATCTAAATAAAGCTACCCCCAAGGATGAATACCCGATGCCGATAGCGGATTTGTTGGTGGATGCAGCGTCAGGCCACAAGATTATCAGCTTCATGGACGGCAATGCAGGATACAATCAGATTTTCATGGCCGAAGAGGATATACACAAGACTGCGTTCCGATGTCCTGGAGCTATCGGTTTGTATGAGTGGGTAGTAATGACTTTTGGATTGAAAAGTGCCGGTGCAACCTATCAAAGAGCAATGAATTATATATTTCATGATCTCATCGGTTTGTTGGTGGAAATTTACATTGATGATGTGGTGGTTAAATCTAAAAGTGGGAAAAGCCATATGGCCGATTTACGAAGAGTGCTGGAGAGGGCCAAGAAATACGGACTAAGAATGAATCCCAATAAGTGTGCTTTTGGTGTATCGGCTGGGCAATTTCTGGGTTTTATGGTTCATGAGCGAGGGATTGAAGTTAGTCAGCGAAGTATCAGAGCCATTAAGACCGCAGAGCCACCAAGCAATAAGACAGAGTTGCAATCGTTGATCGGCAAGATTAATTTTGTGAGGAGATTCATATCAAATTTATCAGGGAGAATTGAGTCTTTCACGCCGTTATTGAAGTTGAAAGCCGATCAAGAATTTGTGTGGGGGGCAGCGCAGCAGAAGGCGTTTGATGAGATCAAGAACTATCTTAGTTCCCCGCCTGTTTTGATTCCGCCGCAGGAAGGAGTGCCGTTCAGATTATACTTGTCGGCCGATGAGAAGTCCATCGGTTCTGTTTTGATCCAAGAATTTGAAGGTAAAGAGCGAGTTGTGTTCTATCTAAGTAGGAGACTTTTGGATGCTGAGACGAGATATCCAGCGGTGGAGAAGTTATGCTTGTGTTTATATTTCTCGTGTACAAAGTTGAGGCATTACATCCTATCGGCTGAATGTACAGTAGTTTGCCAGGCCGATGTGGTCAAATATATGTTGTCGGCTCCAGTCTTGAAAGGGCGAGTTGGCAGTGGGTTTGCCTTGACAGAGTTTGACTTGAGTACGAATCGGCTAAAGCAATCAAAGGACAAGCAGTGGCCGATTTTATTGTCCAGCATAGGGGGTCTCACGAGGGACTATGTGGAGCCGATCCCGTGGTCTTATTTTTTGATGGATCGGTTTGCAGGCATGGATCTGGTATCGGTTTGGTTATTGTGTCGCCTCGGGGGGCAAGTTTTGAGTTTGCTTTTACAATTAAGCCTTATCGGACTAACAATCAGCGGAGTATGAGGCGGTGCTGAAAGGACTTCAACTATTAAAGAGAATCGGGGCCGATATTATAGAGATTATTGGTGATTCTTTGTTGGTGATCAAACGTTGTCTGGAGAATATGAGTGCAGGATGATGTTTTGAGGTCATATTATGAAGAGTGGCGTGGATTTGTTGAAGGATTCAAGATGGTGTCAATGAATCATATTCCCAGGGAGCAGAATTTGGAAGCCAATGATCTTGCACAGATTGCTTCAGGATATCGGCTGAATAGGCAGGTTGAGGTGGAGATAGCCGATATTGGTGTCAGAACAAGGCCGATGACTGGAGACAGGAGATAATTGATTACTTACGAAACCCGTCGCAGTCTGTTTCCAGGAAGGTTCGGTATAAAGCTACTAAATATGTGCTACTTGATGAGGAGTTGTATTATCGGCACGTTTTGAGGGAGTTCTGCTTAGATGCCTGGATTTGGAAGAAGCCAAAGTGGTTAGTGTGAAGTGCACGAAGGCATCTGTGGGACTTATCAATCGGCTCATAAGAATGAAGTGGTTGTTGAGAAGAGTAGGGTATTTTTGGCCGACAATGCTGGAAGATTGCTTTAGGTATTATAAAGGATGTCAAGATTGTCAGAAGTTTGGAAATATACAGCGGGCACCGGCATCGCTATGAATCCTATCATCAAACCGTGGCCATTCAGAGGATGGGAATTGATATGATCGGCCAGATTTTTCCTCCATCAAGTAAGGGACATAATTTATATTGGCAGCAACAGATTATTTCACCAAGTGGGTAGAGGCAATTCCTTTGAAGAAGGTCACGTCCAAAGAAGCGATTAAATTTATCCGGAGCATATCATTTATCGGTTTGGATTCCTCAGACGATAACTACTGATCAGGGGTCTATTTTGTTCTGATGAGTTCAACAGTTTGCTGCCAGTATGGGAATCAAGTTATTAAATTCATCGCCTTATTAGCTCAAGCCAATGGGCAAGCAGAAGCTTCCAACAAGAGTTTGATCAAGTTGATTAGCGGAAAATTGATGAGCAGCCACGGCGAGGCATTCTACATTATTGCCGATTCACTATGGCCTATCGGATGGCATGCCACGGGTCTACTCGGGTACCGCCGTATCAGTTGGTATAGTGGACATGAGGCGTTTTACCATGGGAAACTAACATCGGCTCTAGAAGACTTTCTTTGCAGAATCAATTGACGGCCGATGATTATTATAACTTGAATGGCAGATGAACTTGAAGATTTAGCTCAGAATCGGTTGAGAGCGCTGGAAAGAATCAAGGAGAATAGGCTATGGCAGCTCGGCATTACAACAAAAGGTGGTGAATAAGTCGTTTGCCGAGGGGGGGACTTGTGTGGAAGTTGATTTTGCCGATCGGGGAGGTCCAGAGAGAAAAGTTCGGGAAAATGGTCGCCTAATTGGGAAGGGCCTTATCGGATTAATCGCTGTGTGCCTGGTAACGCATATATATTAGAAGATCTTGATGGGACGGAGTTTGCTAAAGCACTTAATGGAAATATCTCAAGAAATACTACCTAGCGTTTGGATCAACTCTTAAATCGGTTAAGTACAGCCGATTTCTAAGCAATTCGGAAAGCCGACGTTTTTATACGTCGCTTAAAGACAGCCGATATCAATTGATATCGCCTTTAGATTAAAATAGCGGGAAAATTATCAGGGATGAGAGAGATGAGTAGCAGAGCCGATCTGGTTACATGACAGCAGAAGGGTGATCGGCATGTTCCGGAAAATCGTCAGTTATAAGGTTTAAGGCTTACTAAAACTTCGGATAGTTTTCGATTGCGCGCAGACGATCTGATCATTTCATTGATGGCCGGATATATCGTCTTCATCAGAGCCTGGGATGACTTTCAAGCTTTTTGCGCCGATGGATGACTTGGCGCACTGCTGCTGCGACTTTGGGACTTGGTAGCTTCTTGATCTTGGATGCTTGCGGCAGGCCGATGAGCTGGGATTCTGTGTCTTCAAGGTCCTTGCGAACTTTTTCAAGTTCTCCCAGCAAATCGGCTTCCTTTTTCTTCAGTTGATTTAGCTTGGATTGAAGTTTTTGGGGGACAGCTGCCATGTCATCAAGTTTCTTGCTTGTCTATCTGGGCTGATAGCCGATCGGTTTGGATGTCTTGGGCTATCTTCTGTTGGTCAGCACGATCGGCTATACGCTGTCTGAGCTTGAAAGTTTAAACCTATGAGACTCCAGGTATGCTGCGGGGGTCAATGATCAACGAGCTCTTCGG
This sequence comes from Oryza meyeriana var. granulata, assembly GCA_003991445.1. NCBI lineage: Eukaryota > Viridiplantae > Streptophyta > Magnoliopsida > Poales > Poaceae > Oryza > Oryza meyeriana. The sequence goes on from RYFJ01002110.1 coordinate 167,243, forward strand.
GCAGGTTGGTGTTCGATGTCTGCAAATCTTGCTTCGATTGGCCCGCAGTCTTCTAGCCAGTGCATCGATTGGATTTTCCAGCCGACTGATGATGCTTGTTAAATACTCGCGCACATCGGCTGAGAAGGACGGTTTGGAGGCTGCACTGGTGGCTGTAGCTTCTTCTACCTCCAGATATTGACCGATGTCGAAGGAGAACAAGTCGGTCAAGGACTGCAAAGTATTGGTATCGAAAAGGTGATCAATAAGAGATTAGAAGCAAAGTACGAGCATGACAAAAGGTTACCTGAGAAGGACGTCGGCAGATCGGGTAACATCGGCTTCGTAGGATGAGTGGGTTGTTCTTTCAAGGGGCCGATGTCAGCCGATGGAATAGAAGCAGTCTCGTCGAGGCTGAGGACTTGGTGCTGAAAGAGGGGAGCTGGAGAAGCTATCGTTCGGCACTTGGAAGGATGTCAGAAGAATGTTGAGGTTCTGGAGCCGATGACCCAAGCTGAAAAGGATTTGGTAAAATAAATGAGAGGTGGATAATGCGATAAACAAGATTGGCGCATACCTGAGGGGATGGGGGAGCCGATGTTGCTTGAGGAGAAGGTGGGTTGAGCAGCGATATCGGCATCGGTCTTGCTTCTTCAAGAGGGGCAATGCGCTAACTTTTCCGCTTTTGTCCCATCGGCCGAGCGCCTTGAGAAGAGCCGATGGAGATGGAGCGTCGCGTCCTAAGTTCGGAGCGGCTGATGAGGGTTGGTACAGAATCGCCAACCGCTGTTGCTTGTTGATGGGGCTCGACGCTGGCGGCCTGCAAAGCAAGGGTCAGAGACGATTGAGGATGATATTGAAGCTTGCAAGAGTTTACCTCGTGTCAGATTCAACATAGTCGGCGTCCAGACGGGAGCAATAACAGTGGGCGCTAAGCAGAACAGATGTTTTTTCCATTCCGGACCACCATCGGACAAAAGCTTGTTTGGCAGTGCAGACGTACACCTCGTGGCAGCGCCTAGCAGGAGGGAGTCTGTCAAAGACCGCAGCCGATCATATTCCAGGGCGCTGCTGACCGTGCCCGAGCCTGGAGTTTGTCGTGAAGAACAGGCCATCGGAAGCTGGCAGGCCGAGTTGACGAGCTGTTGATGTGGTAGAATCAGTACGAGGTTAGTTCGGCCCAGAGAAAGCCGGTTGGCAGCAGCAAGACTGGATGGCCGATAGAATATGGCTTTAGATTGATCATCGTTCAGAGCTTTGAGTGCATCAAAGTTGAAGGCATCTCATATGATGCGTCATTGTAAGCAAACCAAAGTAGCATCCCTGGTAAAGCCATGATAAAAAAGCGCCCTTGAACACTGACTAACTTCAGCCAGGGGATAATCTGCGCCAAGAAAGGCCGATGCAGCCTCACCCATAGAGATCATCGGCGTAGATGGTCTTGATCTTCTGGGTTTAATCACTGGAAGAATTGCTTGAGGAGAAGTGTGGATGCTTGGAGGTTGTAAACATTAAACGCCAGAGCTGTACAACACCAAACCCCAATTGGCGAGGGCTGGTCGGCCGATAGCTATTGCCACCTGATGAAGCAGCTGGAGGTGCGCCAAGGAGATAGCCTAAAACCGGGGGAAAATTTTTCCTGTTCCTATCGCCAAAGCACTCTGCAGGCATTGCATGTGGTCGTCGTGGCGAGGGTTCGCCACCAAAGACGAACCGTTCACCACAATTCAGAAAGCGACATTGCTCCGATCATTAACCGACCATTCCTTTGTTGTAGAGATAGAACCTAGACCACCCGATGTTTTGTTGAAGCCGGTGGGCAGCTGAACCGGAGTTTGAAGGGATTGATGTAGCTTGTAATATCCAGGCAAGGGAGCATGGTCACATCCAGCAGAGTAGGGGTCATCGGCCCATG